>CAUYRT010037719.1:0-76965 GCA_963574885.1 Lepilemur ruficaudatus
TTTAGTTGGCCGATTAATTTCTTTCTATTTTTAGTAGAGACGGGGTCTTGCTCTTGCTCAGGCTGGTTTCAAACTCCTGACCTTGAGCAATCCACCCGCCTCGGCCTCCCAGAGTGCTAGGATTACAGGCGTGAGCCACCGCGCCCGGCCTCAATAACACATTCTTTATAAGAGTTCAGGATCATCATTTCAGCTGGACAAAGCCATACTGTTTCAATAGGCACTGGAGAGTGTGAGGAAGGTAACGTGTACCTCCCTCATCGAGCATTTAGTGGAAGGCATCTACGTTTTTAAAAACTTTTTTCAAAAGGAAGCAAAGCGTGTATGTGATTGTATTCATTAGACCTGTGTCATTCATTTGACAAGCATTTACGGATGTGTCAAACACTGCTCTAAACCATGGGGATGCTGTAGGGAATTAACCCAGAGGCCCGGAGCCCCCGTGCGTGTTCCAATGTGGGTGGCAGAGAGTCTGCAGGTTCTAAGCCCCTGTCACCTTGCTATGTGGGCCGTGGAGTGAAACAGCTGGGAAGGGAGGGGCCGGCAAGGAAGGAGTTCTCTGAAGAAGAGATGCTTGGTAGGGAAAAAGCATCTTTTCTTGTTCTTCCAACTTTAATTAGTGTTCTGGGGGAAAAGCATCTTGTTCTCACATTTTTAAAAAAGTACTAACTGTAAAGTTGACAGCGGCAGAAAGAAGGTGAGAGACAGGAATTTGGGAAGCAACGTGGCTTTATTGAGAGCTCCCGGGCGAGGTTCACGGTCCCGAGGAATGGGGCCCGCGAAGTCACCCGTTTGAAAGGGGTGAGGGCTTTCATGCTATTTGAGGTGGGCCGGGAGCTTTTGGCGGGAAGAGTTGGGGATTTTCCACTGTGACCTCTGGCGGTCATTGGGAACTAGGAGGGGTTGGTGGTATTTACGGAATCCAGGAACCGAAACCGAAAAACTCCTTATCCAGGTGAACATCCAGGTGTGGTTGTCCTTCAACTTAGCTGGGCCTAACCAGTCACCTTTGTGGGTCTCTCTTCTCTTTAGGGTGGGGAGGGGGTGCCTGCCACCAGCCATACACTACCTTAAACTAATCAGTAACAAATAAACGCTGCACACTGAACTCCGAGGAGACCCAAGCGCAGCATCCGAGCTGTGCAGATGCTGTTGCCCCGATGGCAGCCTGGCAGCCGCAGGCTCTAATGGCCCTTCCCTCAAAGAGGACGTCATGGAAGATGCGACTGTGGATTGTGTTCACCATATCACTGTCGGGGACCCTCTGAGAGCCAGAATCTTTGGGATTTTGATAGAACGGTCCTTCAAATGGAGGCTTTACGCACAGCCCATTGGAGAAAGTGTGAATGTAGGCGTGTGTGTATGATTTGAACTTTCTACTTTTCATTTTAGGGTGAAAAAGGAGCTATGGGAGAGCCCGGACCCAGAGGGCCCTACGGCCTGCCTGTGAGTTCCCAGCCACGTGCGCAGTCCCCTCCTTCAGCATGCACGCATGGCTGTCACTGACACGGCTAACCCTTCCCACGTGGGGCAGACTAATCACGTTAGAGGAGCAGAGGGCAAGCCACTAACTGTCCACACTGCCAGCTGTGCTGTGTCCTCCACCCAGTAGCTCAGGCTCAGTCTGTCACTCGCGCATCACGCGCAGGCACACACCGCACACTGCGCAAGGCTGCAAGGATCAGGGATGGTCTCTGGACTAAACTGTACCAACCCCAACTGTCAGATAACACCCTGCCTCCCCCATCTGACTAGACGCGCATAACGGGCACGGTCTCGAAGGTCCCTGCATCCAAAATGGGTGTGGAAGCTTCATTCCAAACAACCTTCTTCAGACTCCACCTGTTCTCACAGGCTATTTACTGAAAGGAGTCTAGCTAGTAAAAATTATTTCTTAAATTTGAAATTCATGATGACCTGATGTTTCTGACTTTTCAAAATTACTGTGTTGACAAATGATCTTCAGAACATAGAATGCTAGTGGTGCTCTGTCTTCTGAAGATTCTCAATTACACAGAACTCAAATGGAGGCTGAAGGTGTACTTCAAAAACTTTATCTTGGGAATAATTATAATTGATTCAGTAGGGCAGGGTAGCACTGCAATAGAAGCATGTATATCAAAGTTTTTAACCTTCCTGTACCTTCAACATACTTTTTATGAACTGAAATAATAAACTTAAACCATGATTACTTCAGTGCTAAAAAAAAAAAATGCTGATCTTGAAATATGTTTCAAAATCTAATTGACAGAATCAAAGTAGCCTCTCAGAAACTTTGGGTGGATGCATGGTATGATACAGTAGGGTCACCACCATGATAGTCTGCACCATGGGGTGAGTTTATCATCTTTGCACAACAGTCTCGTGACTCCTGTTATACTTGGGGATCGGTCACTTACAAAGCTCACTTAAAAACAGTTTTTAAGTTGCAAACTTCATACCCTTAATATTTATACACAAGGGTGTACATCTGGTCAAATTAAAACTATATTTAACAATAAACAGTTTCACATTTTTTTTGAGACAGAGTCTCACTCTGTTGCCCAGGCTAGAGTGCCGTGGTGTCAGCCTAGCTCCCAGCAACCTCAAACTCCTGGGCTCAAGTGATCGCCTTTGCCTTGGCCTCCCGAGTAGCTGGGACTACAGGCATGTGCCACCACGCCCTGCTAATTTTTTCTATATATTTTTAGTTGGCCAATTAATTTCTTTCTATTTTTAGTAGAGACGGGGGTGTCACTCTTGCTCAGGCTGGTTTCGAACTCCTGACCTTGAGCGATCCACCCGCCTTGGCCTCCCAGAGTGCTAGGATTACAGGCGTGAGCCACTGCGCCTGGCCTCAGTTTCACATTCTTTACTCATTTATGAGCTAACTACTAAGTTATCAAACTAAAGCAGCATTGATTCACATCCTCTCTCCGTGCTGGTGTGACTTTAAATCAACTAAACTCTATGTTCGCTTTCAGCTTAACTCCTGGACTGATAACTTGGATACCAAACATTAAACTTCAGCAAAATATTAGTCTGTTTAACTCAATATATAATAAAAAACTTTTCATGACCCTTAACTGCAACACTAACTATCACTACACTTGATTTAATTAAAAAAATTTGTATCACTGATCGATACTCTTTTTCACGTTTCTGAAGTAGTTGTTCTAGCGTGAGTGTTGCATGTCCAGGCAGCCTTAAGTAAAGCAATAACCTGTTCATGAAACTTAGGAACACTAATGTAGCTACTGTGGTTCTTTGGCAGGGGAAAGATGGAGAGCCTGGTCTTGATGTAAGTAATATACATGCAATAAACATCTTCTTCCTGCAATAAATGCAATGGTCTCCATCACCAATAACAGAAAGATACTTCTTATTTTTTGTGCATATAGCTATGCATACAGCATATATTGCTGTACATGGAGACAGCAATATAAAATAACACTAGTGTTTGCATGAGATAAACATAAAAGCAGAAAATGTAATTATCTGGCATAGAATCAATACCTGATAATGGAGAGTGGCAATTCAATATACTTTCCCAAATTAAGGATACTCAACATCAGCATGACCTACTTACAAAAATATATACATAAAATTACTATACCTCTCACATGATATCCTTAGGGAATGGTATGTTATGTTTTTTCTTAAAGCAATTATTTAATATTTTTTCCTTTTAGCATTAAGTCTCTATATATTTATGCTAACACAACTCTATAAAAATAGAGAATGTCAAAATTAAATGTTTCTAGAAATGATCACTGCCCATCCTGTATTATGTGAATAATGACAATAGCAAAAGTAATAATAGTTACTGTTTATTGAGCACCTGCTGTGTGCAGGCAACATTCACAACAGCTGCCCGGTAGGTATCATTAACTCCGTGTTATAGTCTGGGGACTACAAAGCAGAGAGGTAAGTAATTTGCCCAAATCCACACCAAACAGTGAACTTGGCAGGATTCAAACTAGTTTCCTGGTATTCTTTCCACTCTACATTTCTGAGAAGAAAAAGCAAGAAACTTGTTGTGTATAGATTATTGAGACATTAGAAAACTATTATTTCTAAGTGCTACTTCACCTAAATTTTAAGATTGTTTGACATGCCATTTTTTATTAGATTTGAGTTCAGAAACTTGAAATCTAATAATTTTTTTCAATATGATTTTGCCACAGTTACACCAGTAGATCTTTTTGGTTTGCTTTTTATCTTACAGGGCTTCCCTGGTCCACGGGGTGAGAAGGGTGACCTAGGAGAAAAGGGAGAAAAGGTGACTTCTCCATTGTAACATGCGCCTTGTTTGATGCTTCCCGTGCTGTCTGCTGCCCTTCAGTCTGCGTTGACTCCTGATCTTTCTCCATCCTGTGCGCCAAAATCACTCTGATGCCTGATCTAACACATCAGGTCTTTAAAGAGGAATGAAGAAGGCTACCCCACTAGAAATAAGGGCACTGTCCAGCGTAGAAGAAAAAATTATATAATCTTCAGGCTGAGCGTGGTGGCTCATGCCTGTAATTCCAGCAATTTGGGAGACTGAGGCAGAAGGATCGCTTTGAGGCCAGGAGTTGGAGACCAGCCTGGGCAACATACAAAATCTCTACAAAAATATTTAAAAATTAGCTGGGCATGGTGGCACACACCTGTAGTCCCAGCTACTCAAGAGGCTGAGGCAGAAGGATCACTTGAGACCGGAATTTGAGGTTACAGTGAGCTATGATCACACCACCACAACACAGGGAGATCCTGTCTCAAAAAAATTATGATCTTCAGATATTTGAGCTGCAATTTTTCAACTACCTGACACCAATTTATTAAAAAATAAGGAATTTTGAGAAAAAATGTTTTAAAGTAATATTAACGAGCACAGATCTGCAGTGGCATTTTGGCAGAGCTCGTCTGGCCTGTAAAGCCAGCTTCTCATTTATCTACACCACTTCCCAGTAGAGAGAAATATGTACTTGAATATTTTTGATCTGCGCGTGGAGGGGAAGCAGTGTGACTGACAAGCCACAGAAGTCCATTATGCGAGGACTAGGACTTGCCACTTTCAGATTCAGAGCTGACAGCTGTAGGTTTTTTCAGTGAAGAGTGCTTTTCAGTGGTGTGCTTTCTGAGGTTGGTGTTGAGGTTCTACCTCAGGACTTTCAGCTCCAGGGTCTTTAGGAGCCAATATCAGGCAATATGGTTTTATGACTGAAAGAATAGTTTGGATCAAAAAATTTAAAAACTGGCCAGGCACGGTGGCTCACGCCTGTAATCCTAGCATTCTAGGAGGCCGAGGCGGAAGAATCGCTCGAGGTCAGGAGTTCGAGACCAGCCTGAGCAAGAGCGAGACCCCGTCTCTACTAAAAATAGAAAGAAATTAGCCAAACAACTAAAAATATATAGAAAAAATTAGCTGAGCATGGTGGCGCATGCCTGTAGTCCCAGCTACTCGGGAGGCTGAGGCAGGAGGATCCCTTGAGCCCAGGAGTTTGAGGTTGCTGTGAGCTAGGCTGATGCCACGGCACTCTAGCCCTGGCAACACAGTGAGACTCTGTCTCAAAAAAAAAAGAAAAGAAATTTAAAAAGCATTTTTTCCTTTCCTCTCCTTCGTTCTTTTCCCTTTTTCTCTCTTTCCCTTTCTCTGTATTTTAATTGGGTCTTTGACCTGATAATAGATCTAAGAATCATTTACATTGGACACAGAAAAAGACACCAAAAAACTCAGCACCTCAACAGAATAGTGAAAATCTTAGAGTGGCTAAAATTGCACTTTTTCTGCTCAAATTTAAACTCATTTCTCAGATGAATTCATGCCCCTGCTCTACTTAAAAACTTAAAACTCTTTGAATTCTCTTAAACAGTGAAGTTCATAGCTGCTGAAAAGGAAGGCCAAATGAGAGTTATCAAAAAAAAGAAAAATATTAAGATTGCTGTGTATGTTTTAGGACTTAAATGTTACTTAGCCTCTTATTGGTAAGAGAGCCCAGTGAGTGGTTATCCAGAAGCACCATCATCATCATCAGTATCATCACATTTATGGAGCACTTGTGTGCTTTCCCAAGAGTTTTACATATAATAAGTCTTTTAATCTTCATAACAACCCCCTAAAGTTGGGGCTATTATTTTCCCCATTTTACAGGGGAAAATGAAGGATGAAAAGCTCTTTTATTCCCAGTTATAAATTCTGACTATAAAATATGCATGTTTTGAGATACATTGTGCGTGTAAGCTTTCAGCCCAAGGTGAGTATGTTTTAGAGATTATTGGTATTATTTTATATTTACCCAATGGCTAATATGAGTCTAAAATTCTATTCATTCAAAAGTATGTCACCATTACGAGGATACTCATTTTTATAATCTTTTAAATAAGGAAGAAATCACCAGTATTATAGTTTATGAAAGCATAAAGCTACAAACTTGATCCTCAGAATAATGTTGATCACCCATACAAAGATATTTTCACATTCATATTTCATGATTAGAAGTTTTATATTTAGAAAAATTAGATTCTACCTGTGAACACTTCGTGCATATAATTCTTTTTTGGGAAGGGAGAACAGGGTCTCACTCTTGCTGTATAATTCTTTGACATGGGAAATAAAATTAGCAAGATCTCTCATGTACTTACACAACGACAGATGGTTTTGTGTTTCGTGGGGAATGACTATGTAGTACAAAATAATATTGATTAATGATATTGGTACATTTTTCTTTGTACAGTGTAGCTCTCTTCCATAAAGCTTGAGGTTCACTAAAATATTACTGAGAAATGATTCCCATAGCCTGGCCTAGTAACATTTATATGACATTTTTCTATTTTTCTATTTTTGACATTTTTCTATTTTTCTATTGAGTGGTTAATCTGAGTTGATTTACCAATCAAATAATGAATTGAGTTCCAACACACTTGGTCTCAGATAAAACACTGTGAAGAAGAATCCACTGCCTTCTGGGAGCAAAGAGCTCACCCAAACAAGTTTAAATCAATTTTATGCCAGGGCACAGAAGTTGTTTGCTGAGGAAGATGTCGATTCATCTTGCACGAGTGAGCAACTCACTCCCGTCGCTCCCCAGCTAACTTCCGGTCACACCTGCGCTAGTTTCACCCTGGCTTCTTGGGTCCTGGTCTTTGATCCTGATCAGCTAGACCACACAGAATTTCTCCCTTTGCCTGGTATTCAAGAAACCCAAGTGTTTTTGATTCTGAGCCTTCTGATGTAATCTTTTTGGCACACAGGACTTAAATGAGGAGCTTTTGCTCATGCTGTCAGAATGAACGTATTAATTTGAATGCATAGCTCATATGTTTCTGTTATATATTTGTCTTTTCACCTTTGAATATTCATGTTGCTTTGCTTCAGAGATTATTCAGTTGTATGGTAACTCCCATCCTGGTTGCAGAATGAACACTCTGATTTAAATATGTATCGTATAGTATTTTGAATTCTGTGCTGCACCAAACTGCCTGTCTATAAATATGCAGAGATATTTATGTTAACATAAAACAGCTGAGGTGCATTCCTTCCTTATCCTCCTTTTGCCTCCTTTCCTTAATTCCTCCATCCCTGTGATCTGTGCAAATTTCCCACAACCTTTACCTTGATTCCTAAATACTAATTTCCACGGCTACATTCCCACTACGTAATTATCCTACCTACCTCATTTTTTACTGAGTCCAAACTGCTTTTCCTCTCTTGAACAGATTTTTTTTTTTTGGCTTTTGTTTTATTATGAGCAAAGCTGGAAACTCATTTACCATTGTAAATACCTGGCATGAAATCAGTAAGAGGGTGAATTAAAGAAGATCTCTAGGTTTATAAATATGTCCGTTCCTCCAGTTGGCATTACTGTGAAGTATTAGCACTTTCCATTTTTGTTTACTTGACTTAATAAGGAAAGTATTTTTTAGTTTCTTTAAATGAAAAACTAAAGAAATAGAAGCATATTTTAATACATTGAATATGTTTTAATGAGAGCTACAAAACATAATACCATAAAATTGGATAAATTTCAAAGAAATAGAAGCTGTTAATACTCTTTCCTTTTCCTCTGGTTCAATGTAGCTTTCATCTGTTACAGGATTAGAAAAAAAGCAGTTGACAGGTATTAAAAATTGGGTGAAGTATCCATTATTCCCCTGAACTTCACCTGCCACTGGCCGGCTTCAATGGCTTCGATACAGGTGGTATCCGTCACCCTCGCCCACTCTGTGGCACAAGGACCTGGTTCACAACAACTATGACACCTCAGCACCGATCTTCCTTTCTGATGTGTCAGCTTTTTAGTTTCCTTCTTGCATCTTGCTGAGTGTCCTAAATAAAACCCCATATACCGATGCCCAGAATCCATTGTCACTCTGAAAGTATGAGTTATTTTGTATAAGATCATGCCTTCCCTACATCAGAAAACAGTGGTAAATGCCCTTCCAGAACTTTCTTAGCTAAAACATCTTTTGAATTACCATTATCCCCACCCCCCAATAAAAACTGTCTTTTATTTAAACCCTTGTGTCCACAGGGGGAAAAGGGAAAGAAAGGCAAAAAGGGGCCTAAAGGGGAGAAAGGAGAACAGGGTGCTCCGGGATTAGATGCGCCCTGCCCGTTGGTATGTCTGCCGCACGCACTGTCTTGGGATGTCACGTGTGAGGGGTGGGATGGGAGAAGAGCAAGCTGGAGGGACCCGTAACGGCAGGGGCCACTTAACACAGACTTTAAGATACCAGAAACACCTATCCCAGGTTATCCTGGTGTGTTCCGCATCTTGTCTCTGGCTGCTAGCTCTGCCTGGTTTCCTGACACGCAGGTGTCAACTGGACCCTGAATACAGGATTGAAGAGGAACCAGCACTGTTCCCTACCCCCGAAAGAGAAGGCCACCATTTGCAGACAAGCCTTGGTCACAGGAACATACCCAGCTCTGTTTGATTTTGTCCAGCTTCACTGGACATTACTTTTCCCTTCAGGGTTGCTCCTCTCCCATCCATTTATTATTGTGGTCCTTTCATTAGCAGACTCTGTGCCTAAGTGATTTCTTATGTTAGTAACGTTATGAGTTAATCTTTACAAACAGGGATTCCGTGGCGTTAAGGGGGAAAAAGGGGAGCCAGGCCAGCCTGGCCTGGATGGGCTGGATGCCCCTTGCCAATTGGTACAGTATTTCTCTTTCCTACCGCCCTGCATGCAGTTCCCTTGCTTATGATGCACCCGTCTCTGTCGGGGCACGGTGCTGCTTGTCGCTGCCAGCTCTCGTGACAAGCACACCGCCGCATGTGCATGAGCAGCCTCCCCTGCGGCTCTTGCAGAGCTGAGAGCGAGCATGTTTCCGCGGTGAACGCAGACCCCGCGCCCACCATGTTCCCACAACTGACGTGGCCACCGTTTCTGTGTTCTTTGGAACATTAATGTACTCAGTACATACTCAAAGATTATCTTAAAGTGATGCAAAAACATTTGATTCAAAGGCACTGCTAGGTCATAACCTTTGCTTTTATCCCTTAGTTTAACTTTTTTCTTCTTTTTCTCTAAAAGAAATAAGAGATATTTTTGCCTCTCCCACTAAATTTCTCTCAGGCTGTAAGTAAGGCCAGATTTCCAGAATTAAGCTTCTGTGGTCAAGAGTTAACCAATTCGAGGGAATGCTGTTAAGAGACCAAAGGGAAGAAGACCAGACTTCTCTGAGCTTCGAAAGATAATAGTCTGCAGCCCAAACCCTCTTCTTTGTCACATAACCTTTTCAATTTAATGGTCTCTCCTTTTGAAACTCACTTTCCTCAAGTAAACAGAACTCCCCTATCTCCATTGGCATGAACTCCAAATCCTCCTTATACTAAAATCTAAAATTCTACTGGTTGATCCTTCTCCTTGTACCAATCTGGCATTACCAGTTTTTTCCCAAATATTTTACAAAGACATTTCAAGGTGATTTTTTTTTTTTTTTTTACATTTGAAAAGAAAAGTGTATTCTTAACTTCTCAAGTATAAAGGAAAATTTTTATGGTTGTATCAATGGTTATACTTGGTCTGCATGTTCTTATATTATTCTTTAGTTACAAGCATGCTTCTTTAAAGATAAATTTATATTTCTCAAGTCTTTTAAGAGATTGTATTAACAGAAAAAAATTTTTATTCAATCATTATAGTCAGAAATCTCAGTATGAAGTTGCCCAGTCTCTATTTTGTTTGCTTGATATTAATGTCCAATCATGTTTTATAATCATTTTGTTGGGGGAAATACAAGCATGCTTTCATAGTATACCAACTCTTCCTGCCTTGTTTATATCATTTGTATCTGAAGAATGCTTATAGTAATACTTTAAATTAATTACATTTTGCAAAACTTAGGAACCCCTTATTTTATTCAGAATTTGTTACCTAACTTCCAAAGAATTTAAATAGAAAAAAATGATGAATGCTATGAATAACATTTTACTATAAAAGTATAGATAAACTGCTTATCTTTTAATTCAGTTGAGTATGTGCTACTGTGGTTACTTTCAATGTAGAAAAGTGGAAAATACTGCCATGTGAAGAGCTAGAAACTTCAGATAGAAATGATTTAAAACTGATTATTCATCATTATCATGCATTTGGCCATAATCCGCAGTGACCAGAAAGAGAAGTTATTTTGGTTTGTTTAATAAAGATAATTGTGAAGTGTGTTTTAATGACCTTAAAGTAAATTCAAGAGAATGCTGAATTTAAAATAGTGATTTAATTAGTGTAGTAATTTCATATAGTATTATTATAGTATAATAAATTAAATATAGTACAGATATATTACCTAAGGGTGTGGCTGTGAGTAAACCAGTATGCTTTGTAAGTTGCTTTTACAAAATTAGGTATAGCTTTTTGTATACGTATTTTCAAAACATGTACTCACTCTGGAAAACGTTTGAATTTTCTTGGTTTAACTAACAGTGAGTAATATATTGAGAGTTGCTAATTAGTAAAAGATGCCCATGACTGAAGCTACCTCATGGGTAGAAATTTATTTTATAAGCCTCCGAGCATGTGAATTATGAAATTTTATCACTCTTGTGAAGCCTGAGGAATTTTTTTTTTCCTTCTCTTTAAAACAGGGGCCAGATGGATTACCCATGCCTGGCTGTTGGCAAAAGGTAGGCTTACAGAATTATTGCTAAAAAGAAGCCCTCTCTCCCTTTCTCTGTACCTGGCCTAGACTTTTCCATTCAGAACAGACCTTTTGAATTTGACATTCCTGATAGTTGTTTGGGTATCAAAAAGCAAAAAAAAATCCCATCTCCAGAATATCTTTCAATCAGCATGTTTACTGCTGGTCTGTCCTAAGCTGATGAGTGAGAACAATCCTCAGCAAACATTGCAGTTTGGAACCTTCCCTATCTGAGCTTTCCTTTGGGATGGAAGGGGGTCCTGCATCTTGATAATGTCTTGCTTGTCTCTCAATCAACTCTTTGTCTTCCTACTGTTTAAAACTAATCTTTCAACCTAATTGTTACTGCTACTCAATTCCTTAGGCAAACATGCAAACACATGGTAGAACCTTGTCAATATTAGTCACAAAGCTGAGAAAGCAGAAAATATAAGCACGATTTTTTTCAATCATGTCCTGATTCATCTAGGAGAACCTGATTAAATTTAAATTGGTGTCCTTTATGATATCAGTTTATTCTGGTCTCTTTCTATGGCCACTCGTAGTCACTGTGTATGGATTCAGTAAAGGAAGGAATTTATCCTTTATAGAGAACCTTCTATAAATAAGGCTGGGTGATAAGCCCTTTCATGTAGAGGATATCACGTCATTTAATGCAACACAATAACCCTATAAGATCTTATTAGCTTCAGTGATGCGGATAAGAAACTGAAATTCAGAGAGGTTGGGGATCTTCCAAGAAGAGCGCAGGGATAGTATGGAACAGAATTTGGAGGCACAGAGAAGCAACATCAGGCCAGGGAAAGGAAAACTTCCTCTGTCGGTAGCATCTTTTATTTAGAAGATTCCCATACTCCACTTTCAGCCTGTCAGATCAGTAGCTCAACCACATGTGGGGTCAGGTAGGTCTCAGGAAGACGGACCTATCATCACATTCTTCCTCACCTGAGAAAGAATCCTTAATGCCATCTTGAGCTGGGATTACCGTTTACTCTCTAACCTTTGCCCTGTAATCTAATAGCATAATGATTTCTTAATCCAATCGTAAGCACCCTTCACAGAGAGGGAGATGCAGAAGACTGACTTTATCCAGCCTCTGACACCACTTAGAACTTGGGTTCATAATCATTTTGGCCACCTCAGAATCACGGCGTTTTTTTTGAAGGCATAATAATAATGGCAACAAGCAAAGAATTCATCATCTTTTAGGTTCATGAAATGGCAAACCCGGTAGTAACAAGAATGGCATTAGAAAATCAGAATTTTCCCTTTGAAATATTCCTTTTCCACTGAATAGATAGTATATGCTACAAAAGATTATGGATCTCATAAATATAGCTTTTTCTTATGTAAAGAATAACTCGGCAATAAAACTTCAGTATTGCTTGCCCCACCCCGCGACACGCACAAATGCAAATCATTCCGGGCAGCCTCTCTCACCTACCCCCCATAACAACAAAGAAACAACTAGAAAAATGAAATGTTCTCAGAGTACTTACGTAGCTGTCTCAAATAGTCAAGTCAAATTGTTTTTCAATTATATTTTGAAAGTAAGGCGAGTAGATGGCTTTTAGTGAGTCCTGTTTTGTGTGGACCACCCTTTTAAAGACTGTTGCGTTTGTTAGGCTGCAGAGTGCAGTGGCAAACGTTTGACTTAAAATTCAGATCGCGGCAGCAGCGTAAGTCAGCGTGATTAATTAACAAGTCCTCCTGATCGTGCTACTCCCAATACAAATTTTTTCATGAAAAACTATGTGATCTTTGTGTAAATTACTTTTCCTTCTAGATATAGTTCAGTTTCCTAAGTTGACCGACACACAACTTGCTGTCAACCTGCATCTGAAGTACGACGGTGCGAGTGCGCAGTGAAACTGCTGCCGTGAACAAATGGCAGAATTTATTGTGAAGAAAATACCGACGGGCTGTGTGTAAACTCCTCAGCCGTCCTCATCCAGAGGTTGGAAACTATTGACTAGGAAAAGCACCTGTAGCCCTGCCCTCGGCGGTGTTGCACCTTCATCGTTTTTCACGTCTCACTGAGCTTTATTTTTTTCAGGTCGGGCTGACAGGTTTGTGGCAGAACCTTACCAAAGCAAAGTAACAGATTTTTTTAAATGAAGGTTTAAAATCAGAGGAAAAAAAAAAAGAATCTTTAGATTATATACAAAATATTGGTCATGGCACCTAAAACTGAATCAGATTTCAAATTTGGTATAAGTGAGAGGTTGGGGAGAGGAATCCATCCTATAGGAGCATCTTTTGGCGTTAACATGACGTGCATGCACACCGATGAGCTCCATCTCTGAAGATCAGCCTCCTAGACACACCTAGGACAGCATCTGTTTTTCTTGAATAGAGAAAAATGTTGTTAATTAATAAACTGGCAGATTACTGTGGATTTGTCACCATCGCCGAGGCTGGATGAGGAAACCTCTGTCACCCTCCTCCTCTGTACATTCTACTTTGCTCATTGATGTTTGAGTAAACATCGAGGAAGTCTCTAGGATCTGCTCTGTGAACATATGCCTCAAAGACCTCTGTTCCTAAGTCCCCCGAGACTTAACTTTAGTTCTAGAAGAACCTTAACAATTACGGCTGTTGAAATGAGGAACCAGAGATGTGCCTCAGATCACACTAGAACCCGACCCAGCGTGCTGCCCCCAGGCCGGCGGGTCTGCGTTGCGCAATGTTCACAGCAGGGCAGGCCAGCAAGGGAGGAGGGCCCGAGAGCCAAAGGAGCACAGGGCAGTACAGTCAGGTGTCAGTGAAGTGGACGTCACTGAGGTCAGAATCTCCAGCCTTGTCCACAGCGGTGTCGTAATGCTTGGAGAAGATTATGTAAATTATAAAATCAAAATGTAACTTGATTATGACACGTGTGTGGTAAAATCCTGATTTTCTGCTTTCCCAGAACAGCTACTAAGACAAAGACTTACCCCAAAATTCTCAGTGGCAAAGGAAAAATGTGGGTTGAACCTAGGATGGAAATTGTTATGACATCCTGGAATTTAGAAAAATCATACGAAGGACATACGTCAGAGAATCAATTGGCTCGTTGACAAGAGACTCTATGCAAGGTTCTACCAGTGTTCTTAAAATAAATGTTAATTTAAAATTTTGATCCAAAACTACTAATTCCATGTATTTGTCTTTTTTGTTGTCTGTTTTCCTGCAGTGATGAATCTAACCTTCCAAGCATGAAGCTGTGTATATATAATGGTCCACTTTTTATATTCGTAGTTGAAAACTGAATTGCAGATTGTACAAGTCTGAGATATGTTTACATAGGGCTGCTTCTTCCTGTTGGCCGTAGTACATGTGTCCATCTTTTCTCCACTCACATCTGCGAAACCAGCGAGGAGCCTGCAGAAATATAGCTCAGTAGCTCTTTACCTTATGTGAAGATACGTATTTATGTGGACAAATCAGTGTTGGAGAATGATTATACTTGCTATTCTCTTACTTTGGGCTTGTTAATTGCATGGACAAAAAGTGCCATGAAATAGTTTACACGAAATGGTGACCAAATACGGACTCAAAGCTATGAAAATGTGCTATACTGACCAACTTCAGCATTTATTGTCCCATTCCCATTCACCTTCCCTATCAGCATTGATTCTGCCCATGCTACCCACTGAGACTGACTAAAAAAGCATGACTGTGTGCCAAACCTGCTTACTGTGTAACTGCAGACGCTAGCATGCTGATCCTGGGTCCTTTGATTGCATCTAAACTTTTACTCCTTTTGTCATCTCAAGGGGGTGACACCGTGGCTTATTGCCAAAAAGAGATAAGGTGGTGGAGAGCACACACACAGGCTGTCTTGTATTTTGAGGGAGTTGCAGTCCCGATTGCAGATCTACAGCTTCCGGTATTGTGGGCTCAGGCGGCCACCGTGGTTGAAATATCCAGGGGTTGAGCCTGTTGCTGCCGCCAGTTTTCCCTGGGCTGCCCTTGGCAGAGAAGACACAGGAAGAGGACTGGTTCCGCATCCAGCACTGTCTCTCGTGTGACCAAGTAGGAAAGAGGTTTACAAATGCAAACACCCAGAGCTGCAGACATTTTTTAAGAATAAACCGAATTCCAGCAAGTGTCAATGTGGGTGCTTTTGGAAAAGGACAGAGGCATACAGCTCTTCTTTTGGAATAGGAGGTTCTTGGAATACCCCCTGTCCCTTAGGGAGAAGGATCTGCATATCCCACCCAAGCTCAGGTTGCTGAAGAAATAACGCGCTCTGAGAAGGGATGGCCAAAGCAACCTCTCCTGAAGATGTCGGGGACTCACTGGTACCGTCTCTGCCAAAGATGATGGAAGAGCTTTCCTTCCTTCTGAGATCCAACCCATAGCAAACATTTTCTACAAAGTTCTAGAAACAGAAAAATATTTCCATTCATTTTAATCCTTTTTTTTTAGTCCCAGAAATATTTAGAAAATACTTGTTTCAGTTTTTGTCACATCTGTTTTGAACAATTTTTTTTTTAAATCATACTAATGTGGTTCCAACAATCAAAATGAACTTTTCCTGATTTCTCTCTTGTTTTGGATAATTGAAGAGAACATAAAAGAATCTCTATTTTCAGTTTTATCATTGTGAAGCATGAAAGTTAAGCATTTTTTTCAGTACTTTTTGACTGTTTTACATGATGAATGTAACATACATAGAGATTATCAATTAATATAAAGCGAAGATTTTGTCACATTTGATAGTATTAACTAATTTCTATTTCTTATGGTTCTAAGTTTTGTCTATATTTAGATTTCTTTCTCTCTCTTTTTTTACATTTCTACGTGTTTGTCTTATCCTTTAACCACAGACCAAATCTGAGATTTCAGAAAGCTGTGAAATATAGTTGCCATAAAGAGAGTATTTTTCCATTGACTTGTGCAGAAGTCACCTAACTGTGTTAGGCTGAGCATTTCTTTGCACAGTGAAGAGTTGGTAGCGTGTTTTGAAATGGCTTATTCTTAGTGGAAGGGTCACATTCGGAGAAACATTGTCAATGAGGAGTAGTTACCTTTTCAGCCCATTAGAGAATTTAATTTCTGTTCTGACTCAGTGCCATTTTGTGGGAAGATTTCTAGTTTCATGCAAAGATTTTAACCACCAGAGGGGAATTTAGCTCATCATTGGCTTACAGTGACAGTAGTTAAGCTATAATTTTAAGACAAGGATCCTAAGATCCTTATGTTCTCTTTCATATTATGTAACCAAAGTATCATTCGTACAAAATGGCATCTTCCTTTTTTATTCTGTTCAGTTTTCCAGGTTAGATACCTGTTTAAACTACTAGATCAGTCTAATTGGTAACATTTCTAGTAACATTCCACACCCCTAAGCCAATTTAGCGTTTTTAAAATAATGGAGGGCATTTTCTAACAATTTCTTACATGGCATGATGTTAGGATAAGGCATTGCTCTACATCTGAAAGAATTTGTCTTAAATGATATGTAAAAATGAAATGAAGGGGGTGAAACTACATTCTCTTCAGAAAAACACACTAGAGTGTCTTGAGAAGAATCCAGTGGCTATATTTCTTCCTTTCTTTCTTTCTGCTGCTCTAGTAGAAAGAGGTATTGAGATGGGTCACTATTTAAAACTTGCACATCTTCAGAAGAGATACCTCAACATCGAAAGAGAATCACTTCATGTATAAAAAATATTTTTTTGAACACAGCCCTTTAAAGAATACTGTTCTGTCTTGTGTGTGTGTATATTGGGTTTTGCTCTATAACTGATTTGACAGCACTGATTTATCTTATGATTAAAGGAAGTTATAAATTTCCATTACATTTATTTCCTTGGGAAAAACAAAGGCATGATAGTCCTCTTTGTTCAGTGGGATTACTAGGTCTTGACACCATGGATGATCCTAAACTTTTGATTACTAAAATATTTTCAAGCCTCTATTTTGTCATCAATATAGAGAAACCTCAAATAATTTCTAAATGAACTAATGAATTATGTTTCTTCGTAGATATATATTTTTCTTAAAGATTTCTTTCTTTTAATTTATACTATTGGATAGAGAGAGGGCTGTGAAAAAATATATAAAAGATACATTGGAAATAAGGCAAGGTCAGGTTGTATTTCTGATAAAACATTTCTAAAGGATGCCAAATTATTTTTGTGTTTTAGATTTAAAGTTGTTTTCCATTCATGTTGGTTGATGCTAATGTATTTCTTTTCTTTTTTATTATGGACAATGCAACTACTATGGGTAATTTCATTTCTCTATTTAATAGCATTCCTAAATTGTTAGTGTGTGATTTTATTTTTAAAGTTCATGAATTTGCTATAATCACGACGGTTCAATGATTAGCCTTTCTTAATATAAAACGAAACAACGTACCTGTAGACGTCGTGTGTTTACTGGGATCATGGATCCCCTATTTCATAGTCATTTCATACATCACATGCCCTTCTCAACTGTCATTCATTTTGTCTATTTCATTCACGCATCTTTTAGCTTATATGATTTAATTTAACATGACAAAACCAGCGTTAGAAAAGTTTGCATACACCACATGGAGGACCTAGCACACAAATACGCTTAATTTTTTCTTTTAGTTTTCACTATTCATTATCAAAAGCAATTTTGGAGGATTTTTCTTTCTCATGTGATTTTATAAAAGACATTAGAGTATCTTTAATTTCTATCGGAAGAAAGGTCTTGTTTTTGAACTTACGGTCTGTGTATACGATGTTCTACTGGGACAGCAAGAACGTATGCATCAATTAGTTTATACTACATGTCCTTTGTCTGACAATATTGTCTAACAATATGTGTCTACATACATAGATCTGCTAGTTTATATATAGAAATATATATATCTGCTAGTTTAAGAAAATGGTCAAATCAGCATGTCTGTACCTATGAAAAAATTGTCTTTGGTATCTTATATTTTTATCACATAGGAAATTTGTTTAATTTCCACGATTTTTTTTAATGTTCCTATTGAAGCATGAAAAGTTATTCATTTGTTATTCTTTTATTCCCCATATATAGTCTTACCCAGAACTGGACTCTACTTGTGTGATGGTGTTTTAACATCGTCTAAGAAGTGATTGTAAGAGACATACAGATGCTGATTTTTGAAACCTTGCTTTTCCTTATTTCTTGATAGTAAAATTGTATTACCATTTCACATTACCAAAAATAGGACTTCTCACACACACACACAAAAACAACCCTGCTATCTCTAGGAAGTCAAGTTCATAGGAATCTTATCTTTCCAAAAATATTAAGTAAGAACAATCCCATGTGATTCTGGCTGTTTCAATTGTACATCTCTAGTGGAATTAACAAACTTGACCAATTAGGATTCTGCTAAATTGTTTTAGAATATAAGAACCTTCAGTCCCTAATTATTCCCATTTTTCTTGAAATATTTTTATGTGGGCTAGATTTGTTATATGTCACAGCGGAGACACTCCTCTAACTTAAATTTTTAGTAGATTTTGGTTTTACTATTCCAATACTAATAAACATTTTAATGGCTTTTTGATTTTAAAAATATATTTAAATGCATAAAATTGCCTATGCCTCTTATTGACAGAACTGTCCTTTTGGGAATAGGAAGATTTTTCAAACTAAACCATTATTTGTGATTTATGAACAATTTAACAAAGTATCAACATTTCTCAAAATACAGTTGATATTCTCACATATCTCAGAAATAATGAAGTGGATTCACAAAAGAATGTCTTACACATTGTTGGCATTTATGTGAATATTCTTTATGCTGTTGTAAATGTTTCATTCAACTTAATAACATTTTAAAAAGATGTACGTATCTGATTTTTCTTTAGAAAATATTATATTTTTATTTGTGTTTTTTACATTTTAAAGTTCATCTCTATGCACAGCTATTTTTATATTGCCAAAAGCTCACATAAATACTAAATAAGTTAAAATGCAAAAAAAAAATGTTGGCAAGCATTATTACACTGCATGTTTTTTAAATGTTTGTGAGCCAGTCTCATGTACTTGGGTATTCTTAGAATACTAAGAATGTGTTGTGTCTTACCACTGTAAATATGGCACAAACCTGTTTATCTCAGCAGTGTAAATAATTGAAAGATTGAATTCTCCCTGTTTGATTTCTTATTTCAATTTCATTGTAATTTCTCCAGCTGACATAACTGAATCAAAAGATGCATGAGGTTTTCTGATTTGCAATTTGGAGATAATTGCGTTTTGTTCAATTTCTAATTTGTTTTATTTGCTTTTTAAACTTGTTTTCAGGGTTCCTAGTTTGTGAGAAGTTGATCTTCAGAATTATTTTTACACTATTTATGACTTATTTTCATAATGTAAAAAGTGTGTAATTATTACAATATTAATCCAAACAATGATAATGAATTGTATTGTTATAAAGCTTTATTGATGTTCATGAAAACTGTGGCCTGTTTGCTTTCTCATTTTCCTCTACCAGCTCTTGCTCCTCTGATCATTAAATGATTCTAGGGCTCTGACTCTCATCTTCTCTTTTGCTTTTGCTCTTCTCTGCCACACATTCTCTCTCTCCAGGAGAGCTCATTCATTCCCACCAAGACCAAGTTTCTGTCCTCATCACAGACGTCCTTCTGGCTTCTAGACCAACTGATACAGGCATGTCCACCTGGCTGTCCCTCAAATGTTTGGTATCTTCGCCTTTCCCCTGGTTCTCTCCCATGTCATGGCGAATCGTGCCACCTTCCTCACCGGCCATCCAGGCAAACAAGATGGGGACCTCGGAATCATTGTGGACACCTCCCACATCTCATCACCCACCCTCCCCTCACACACAGCATCTAATCCATTACCAAGCCCTTCAATTCTTCCTCCTAAACCTTTCCAGATCCACCCCTTCTCTCCATCCCCATCACCACTACCTTGCTTTAGACTGTCCTCATTTCCTTCTTGGACTTTTAGAACAGCCTAACTGGCTTCCCTGCACCTGATACCCACCTGCCCTCCACCTCATACCCTCTATCACTCTGCGCATTATGATTCAAAGGGAGTAGATACAGCTGTTTATTTATAAATTTGTCCTTCTATTTCATTTCACATAGGATTTGAGACAAATTTAAAAAGCATTTATAGGCCAGGTGAGGTGGCTCATGCCTGTAATCCTAGCACTCTGGGAGGCCAAGGCGGGAGGATCGTTTGAGCTCAGGAGTTGGAGACCAGCCTGAGCAAAGCAAGACCCCGTCTCTACTAAAAATAGAAAGAAATTATCTGGACAACTAAAAATATATATAGAAAAAATTAGCCGGGCATAGTGGCACATGCCTGTAGTCCCAGCTACACAGGAGGCTGAGGCAGAAGTTTGAGGTTGCTGTGAGCTAGGCTGACGCCATGGTACTCTAGCCCTGGGCAACAGAGCCAGACTCTGTCTCAAAAAAAAAAGCATTTATAAAGAACTTAAAATATATAAAAACAAGTTTAAAAATAAGAACCAGGAAAACCATATATAAGCATAGTTCAAGACCACAAAGAAAAAGAAGAAAAAAAAAAAAGGATCACAAAGAAAGTTATAATGAAACGATATAAGACATAGAATTCTATAATATCATTAAATTGAACAACCAATGTGGCTCCAAGCTTCCCGGTGTCCATAGCAAAAAGGGAAATAAATCAGTAACACATTTACATCATCCATGAAGTGAAAACACACCAGTTCCTCAAAAGAATAAAATCTAATTGAAAAGATTTTTTTTCATGTGAGATTTCTTATAAAGGACCCCCCCCATAATAAATAAAAGCAGGTTTTGATAGTGTTTCCCAATGTAAGCCAAGCACATGTGCAAAAACCAACTTCACTAAAAACAGTTTTACAAGGAAATTTAATCATGTTGAACTCCTCAGTCTCCCATCACCATGCTGATACCCTGGTGTAGAGTACAAAGCCTATTGTGATCCAACCGTGCCTGGCTTTATAGCAGTAGGTCTTGCTGGTCAGCAGCCCTCAGCAAATGATCTTCACACATTAAAGTATTTGAGGATCCCTTTAGCTGTTCCCTAGGCCTGAAATAGTCTCCATTCCCATCCCCACCATCCATCTGAGGAATACTTGCCCTTCTTCCAAGACTCAACACATGCGTCAACTTACTAAACTCCCCTCCCTGCCGAGTTGAGCTGCTCCTTCTCTACTGCAATAACTTCTTGTACTTGTCACTGCTAAAACACTCATCAGCTGGTTGAGAACTGTATGTTTGTCTGTCTCCTCCACTAGATCTTAAACCAAGCATGAACCCAACCTTTAGCAGGTTCTCAATAAATATTTTTAAATAAATGAATAACAAAAGTTGCAACAACAGTGAAACCCACTGAGACTTAGGGATTTTTATTAATGTGGATAATGGGTAAAACCACCCACACAGCTCATTGGTAGCATGCTAGGTAAGGGAAGAGGTGTTAGGACCTTTTTCAAGTCTAAATTAAGAACATGTTTTATATAAGGTAGAGTGTAATATCGCCTACTCAATGGGAGATGTAATATCACCTAATAAGTGGTCAAAGCAGATTAAAAGTTTAAAGAGTAGAGAGGGCCTGAAATGCCCCTCTGAAGGACAGGAACAAAGAGCAGGAGGCACGTGACGATTGCCGTGCAGTTTGCAGCAGACCCGTGAAGCCGAGGACTGTAATTTTGCTGTGGGGCTCATCTGCACCTTTGTGTAGTATGCATAGTGTTGTCATTCATTTAAACATCAAATGTTCACCTTCTATATCTTTATTTCAATTTGTGTTTATTGGCTTTTCATTGTCCCTTCATGTCAAGAAGCTAGATATAGTCCAGAAGTCCTCAAACTTCAGCATTCATCAGAATCTCCGGGAGGGCTTGAGAAAACTCGGGTTGCTGGGCCCCGCTGCCTGAGTCTCTGACCCAGGAGATCTTGAATGGGACTTGAGAACTTAACGTTTTTGACAAGCTCCTAGATGGTGATAATGCACTCAGTCCAAGTTGTGCTCACAGTGCAAAAGTCCATACTCTCAGATGCTAGTCTAGCCTGTTCTAATGGAATGTAAGTGCCATTAATGCAAGACTATTGACCTTCCTTTTATGGTGAATTTTCTCTCACCAATGCCGTAACTCAAATGCTCAGGTCATTCTTCTGCAACTCCGTCAACTAGAGGCTGCTAATTCTCCCACAACCCTCCCACCTGAAGGATAGAAAGAAACTTGGGCAGCCACATTGCTCCGTATTCAAAACCCTACTTCTTTGAGGCTCACGTTAACTGGTTATTAGCGCTCTGCCCTTCCTCACTGTAGCCATCTACTGACCTCTCAATCACTCCTTTCATTCATTTTGATACAAAAAAAGAGAAGAAATATATAACAGTGGCCATGTACTGGACAGCGCAGATCTAAAGTAGGAGCCACTGGGAACGGGGACTGTTTAGTCGCATCCACTGTTGTATGTCTAGCAATGAAAATACTCACTGGCATACAGTGAGCGTTTGATGTATTCTGAATGACTGAATAAACAGCTGGTGATGGAGGCTTATTGAACACAATAGTTTTGGGGTGGGGATCAAAGCTACTTTGGACTTGTAAAGTCTGAGATGTCTTTTTGGGGGGTGAGGGGAAGAGACACAGCTTCCTTTATTCTGAGCAAACAGTATCATCTATGCAGAAAATCCAGTGGCATCTACAAAAGAGCTAAGAGACTGATTTTAGCAAGGTTGCAGGACACAATACATTTTGCGAAGAGAAGACTCCTTCCCCCAAACACTGTAGCCAACTGTTCCAGTACTTTTTTCCACGGGTCTTTTCTTCACAAAGCAGATAATCTACAAAATGACTAGTGTTTCTGGGTTGCCTGTTATTATCACATGCCGTAGGTGTTTTATTTTGACAGGAGACAGGCCCTGACAAAGATGTGGGAACCAGCATTCTGCTGGGAGGGCACATTTTTTGGAGAGCAATTTTGTACTGCAGATCAAGAGCCTTCAATAAGTAAACAGTAAATACTTAACTCAGTAAATCTACTTCTTGGAATCTATCTTTAGGAATAATTATTCAGCAAAGACTTAAATACAAGAATCCCATTGAATCAATATCGGTAATGAAAAAATGGAATCGATTTAGATGTTCAACTATCACATTATAATGCATCTTTTATGCACCCATTCAATGTTTCTGAAGAATTTTTAGAAAGGGGAAAGTTAATGTTAGATTTTAAAAATCAGGAACAAATTTAATGCTAAACTTGCAAAAATTATACATTATATATTACTGTTACACATTCATTTCATAAATGTAACTGTAAAACTGAGGAAATATTTCAAAATGTTGATAGTAGTTAATGCTGAATGACATGACCCAACAGATTTTCTTTTTCTTTTCTTTTTTCTTTTCTTTTCTTTTCTTTTTTTTTTTTTTTTTTTTTTTTTTTTTTTTTTTTTTTTTTTTTGAGACAGAGCCTCGCTCTGTTGCCTGGGCTAGAGTGCCATGGCGTCAGCCTAGCTCACAGCAACCTCAAACTCCTGGGCTCAAGCAATCCTCCTGCCTCAGCCTCCCGAGTAGCTGGGACTACAGGCATGCGCCAACATGCCCGGCTAACTTTTTCTATTTTTAATTGCCCGGCTAATTTCTTTCTATTTTCAGTAGAGAGGGGGTCTTGCTCTTGCTCAGGCTGGTATTGAACTCCCGAGCTCAAGCAGTCCTCCTGCCTTGGCCTCCCAGAGTGCTAGGATTACAGGCGTGAGCCACCACGCCACGCCCCAACATATTTTCATTTTCTTCCATTTCCTAAATTGTCCTCAATTATCTTGTCTTACTTGCTTATCTGAATCCCAGAAGCTCCCCTGCAACCCAAGGGCAATGGTGAGACTATGTGGAGGTGAAAATAAACTAAGACTTGGAATAGCAGCTCATTTTTATTTTCTGCCATAACATTTAAGCACCAAACAAAACTAGGGCAACTGAGCACCCAAGAGCCGACACAGGCCAACCTTAGGCCCCCGCACTGAAGTGGCGACCACTGCGGGAATCGCTGCCCTAAGCGAGGACACACAGGTCAGACCTGGCTCCTGCTCCCGGCCTAGGCTTAGCGGGACACAGGAGCTCGAAGGCGGCATGGTCCGCACCACCAGGCGAAGCTGGTCAAGAGAGTCGATGATGGACATTCGGTGCAGGCGACAGCGAGGAAGAGAAAGTCAAGTTGGGCGTTCCTTGCTCCGCCCCTCGGGCACCGACTGCACCAAACGCTCCGGAGCCCCTCATTGCAGAGCGCACCTGCCCTGAGACCAGCAGTCCCCAGCCTTTCTCTCACCAGGGACCGGTTTCCTGGAAGACAATCTTTCCACGGACGGGGGGCGGGGGGTAGGAGGCGGTGGAGCTCCGCGGCCCGGTCCCTAACAGGCCACAGACCACAGACCGGTACCGGTCCACGGCCCGCGGGATCGGGGACTGTAGCCTTAGCCCCAACCCGGGGGTGTCTGCGCGTCCCCAGCAGAGCCCCCCTCCCTGGAGACCGGCCGCTGACCTGCAGGACACGGCCATTTGCTCTCAGGTCCTTCCCCCACCGCCTTCGGTGGGGTCCGGCACCTGGAGCCGGGGACCCACGGGCGACTCCCGCCTCCAAGGGGGTCGCGAAAGGCGCGCCGAGGGCGCTGGTGGGGGTTTGATGGAGGAGCCATCAGGCACCGACTTTGCGTCTCAGGCCCCCTTGCTCCTCAGAAGCTGCCCATCCCCCTCCGAGGCCACCCAAACCAGTCTCACCCGAGTCCAGCCTCCACACGCCCCAGGCCACCCCCGCCCCCCGCTCTCATTCCTTCCTCGCCCGCCCCCCTTGGCCTGTACTTCTGCCCCGCCCCCCCGCCGTCGCCCCGGTCCCCTTCTCTATTTCTGACCCTCCCCCGACCACCCTGGACCCGTGCCGGGTCTCCCCGCTCCCCCACCCTAGCTCTCTGGTCTTTCTCCCCCGGCGCACCGTCCCCCGCCACAGCCGGCCCCGCCCGTCCCCCGCTGCGCCCTCGGGTAGGAGACAATAGGTGTGGCCGGATTCCGGCCCTGTGGCCGCGGGCGCTGCGTCTCCGCCCCGACCTGGGGCTGGCGGTGCCCGCACGACGCGGGGAGCCCCACCGGCCACAGCTGCCACCCCCGCCACCCCGGCCACCGTGGCCGTCAGCGCCACTCGCCGCACGGCCTGCGCCTGCGTCCCGCACCTTTTAAGTCTGAGATGTCCAATGAGACATGTAAGTGCAGATGTCAACAAAGAAAGCAAATCCGAGAGGCGAGGACTGAGGAGAAAGGTCTTGGTGGAATGTAAATGTGGCACATTGATGGGTTTTAAATCCAGGGGAATCATTGGATCACCTTGGGACCAAGAAAAGGACGAAGCACCTGCCTCAAAGACACCAAACCATGATCTCATTTAAGCCATATTGTAATGGTTTGAGCCAGAGAGAGATTTTTTGTTTTTTGAAACAATAGTCTCATTCTGTTGCTCAGGCTAGAGTGAGTGCCGCTGTAGCATCAGCCTAGCTCACAGCACCCTCAAACTCCTGGGCTCAAGCGACCCTCCTGCCTCAGCCTCCCGAGTAGCTGGGACTACAGGCATGTGTCACCAAGCCCGGCTAATTTTTTCTGTGTATTTTTAGTTGGCCAATTAATTTCTTTCTATTTTTAGTAGAGACGGGGTCTCGATCTTGCTCAGGCTGGTCTTGAACTCCTGACCTTGAGCGTTGCCTCGGCCTCCTAGAGTGCTAGGATTAGAAGCATGAGCCACCGCGCCCGGCCTGAGAGATTGTTTTTTAACACAAAGAAATCTGACCTTTAGAAAGATCAAGAAGCCCAGCCTGTTTAGGGAAGAACCAGATCTAGAACCCAAGTCTTAGTCCAGGGTTATTTAAAGAGCATTAAGACACTTAGAAATCACTAGGACCTGGGAGGTATTGTGGAGGGAGAGTTACTGCCTGTGACTAAGCCAGGTCCAGGTAGTTTGCCAGCAGATGTCCAGTGGCAGCATCTTTCGAATACAGAACTAGACCAAGATGACACAATTGGCGCTTCTTGCAAGTCTCCAAAGTGCCTTCTGCCCTTCATTTATGAAACCTAGACTTTTTAGTTCTCTGCTCCTCACACAACTCATTTCTCCTCCTATCTTAGGCAATGCAATGATACTCCTCCTGCATAAATGCATAAATGCAAATTAATAAAAACTTTTTTCAGGAGAAAGTTCAGTTGCAAATATTTATCGAATGTGTTGATACGGCGATTAGGCTTTCTCTGCTGCCCTTTCAAAACACAGAGCAAACACAACAAAACGATCGAGTCTTAACTCTGGCTAAGTAGCCGTGTGACCTTGAGCAAGCCTTCGCCTTTCCTGCCAAGAGAACAGGGGGGTTCAGCCAGATGATCTCTCGTTGTTAAAATAATTTATGATTTAATGTTATAGCTCATTAGCATCCTCTCTGTCCGCATATTTAACCTCAGATCTGATCCGTGCAAGAAGAGCATCTTAAAGGAAGTCAAGAAACCTGTAGAGATGAGTCCCGCGTTCACCACCAGGTAGACGCGTAATTATCCGACAGGGAACAACCTCGCTTTCCTCATTTATTAAATGGGCCAGCTCTCACGCTGAGCTCTCAGGGCTGCTTTGAAGACTGAATGAGGTAAATTGTGTCCGTGTGTTTTGTCATCTGCATGGCTAGAGAACTTAGAAATGGAGTTACTGCCAAAGCAGATGTTTGAAACCCCGCATAGACATCACTGCCAACGGAGATGACAGCCCGCGTCCGGCTACCCATCGTCAGGGCACGTGCCCATGCGGACTGAATGGCAGGTTGGGGACGGACGACGCGCGGGGTGACAGTGGAGAAAACTGTGGTCTTGTTATCTCCAGGGAGGCGCCTACCTCCGAATTTTTACAAGAAAATAAAGGAGTATACCAAAAAGAAACCAGAAAGAAAGTGGAAAGGAGGAAATTCGCAGGCAGCAAAGGAGGAAAGGCAAAGATAAGCACAGTTAGGAAAATAAAAGGCAGGATTAAAGGAATTACCGGGCTCGGGAGCGGCGATGGCATCAGCAGGCAGGGAGGGACAGAGCCGGGGACTGGGCGGGGTGGGTGGCGAGGGGGCGGCTAGTCTGGGACTTGCCGCAGGCACCGGGCGGGAGGGGAGGGGAGGGAGGGGCTTGGCCAAGGGCAAAGTCAGGGTGAGACTTAAAAGGGAGATGACCTAGGCCGGCTGATGCCACCGGTGACCTCGGACGCCTAGCGCAAGGGAACCCCAAGAGGGATAGCGGGAGGAGAGCCCCGGCCGCCAGGGCAGCCACGGGTCCCCGAGAGAGGCGCACTGACCGGATAGGGGGTCGCCGGGGCGCTCCCGGCACCTGTCACCATGTGCGAGCTGTACAGCAAGCGCGACACTCTGGCGCTCAGGGGGAAGCACATCGGGTAAGGGCTCCGGGGGAGGAAACGCGCAGAGAGGGCGCCACGGCGGTCAGGGAGCGCGGCGGGACTGGGCGCAAAGCGGCGGGACCCCGGGCCAGGGCGGCCGGCAGCCCGGCGCGCGCTCTCGCCGCCTGCGCACGCGCGTCCCCGCCTGCAGGGGCTCCCGGGAGCGCGCCTGGAACCCGGAGCGCGGGGCTGCGCGCCCCCGCTGCTCTGCAGCCGGGGCGGGAGTCGGGGCCGCGCAGGGGGCGGGCGGCGACGGGCGCTGCGGGGACACGGACGGCTCCTCGCCAACCCCGCCGACTCCAAAGTTTGAAAACTGCGAACTCAGAAATAGTTCTCACGATGCTGTGAAAACAAACTCGTGCTGACAACTTGTGTTTCAAGTGAGCTGGCGTGCGTGGCCCCGCGGTAAAGGGTTAATGCAGCGAGTGCGAAAGCCCGAAACCACCCCTGCTGGGAAAGCTCGAACTCCCCCTAGATGCCACTACCGCGCGCCGCGCTCTCCCCAGCTGCGTCCCCACTTGGGTTTAGAAATGCGGGTTCTCCCCAGTCTGCTCTGTGCTGCCCGTGATGTAAACGACCCGGTCACCGAACAACGCTGACCTGGGCCCTGCCCTCGCTGGGTTTCACATTACCTGTGTGACCTCTGTCAAGCCACTTTAATTTCCTCTGCTATGAAAGCAGGACTAACATTCTGCTTCACAGCACTGAGCAGACGAAATGAGTAAGTGTGTTAGCGTTTTGTGTCTGGCTTTTGAAAAGGTACATGACAAAATAAATGATGATGATGGTGGCTGTCAGCGACCCCTCACGCTGCAAAGTCACCTGCCTGCAGTGTGGATCTGCAGTTAACTGCTGCTGCGGGGGAAGGACTTGAGAGAACTGGGGGACGCAAGAAAGAGCCAATGTCCTCTTGGGCTAAATGCTGGAGAGTTTCTCATGCTGAGGCTCCTGACCTCAACCAGGGAGATTTCTAGATGTTTAGGAGCTTTGTCAGATCTCCCGCAACCAAAGTGGGGTCAAAATGGTCAGATTCCTCCCACATTAGCAGATCGTCACCCCACTTTTTCTAATCACTCATTCTGTTAGTGTTCAATCCCATATAGTTAGAGTCCAGTGAAGACCTAACGGTTTCTGACCAGAGCTGAACAAATCCAGTAAAAGCAGGAATATAGCCAGGGACTGCCTGGAAGGAGGAGACTTTTACCTGAAGTCTGACTGGCGAGGGGAAGTGTGTTAGAAAGGCAAGGTGAAGTCCGCAGCTCTCAGCTCACAGTCCTAACAAGCAAAGGTTGTCTTTGGATTTTAACTTGTAGGTATAAACTAACAACTGAGGTCGAACCAATACAAAGTTCTCATTAAATATTATTTTCATTTTAGCTGATGATATTCAAAAATAGCAGTTGTGTATAACACAACCTTAAGCAACTTTAAAATTTGAAATCACCTACTTCTCACAATAATAAAAATACTTTCTAAACAGATGTTGATTTAATATATAAGTATCTGATTACCATCAGAACTGCCTCCAATGTGTGTGGAGTTTTGTATATGCAAAATCACCAAAATAAATATATGTGTGTATTTATATGTATATATATATCTTCAACTTTAGTTCTTAAATGACCATAAAACCAAGATCAGACACTTACGATGTTTCTGTTGCTAAAATTTATACTCCATTCATGCAAGTAACTATGAAATATGGGTGACTTTTTATTATGCTTTCAAGAGTGCAGGAAGGGGTTATAAGAATAATTGAATTTAATTGTTTAAGAATGGAAGACAGGACAGATGGACAGGACAAGTACCAGTCAAAATACATAGAAATGGAAATGATCTATAAAATCTCCTTGAGCCAGGCGCAGTGGCTCATGCCTGTAATCCTAGCACTCTGGGAAGCCGAGGCAGGAGGATCGCTCAAGGTCAGGAGTTCAAAACCAGCCTGAGCAAGAGTGAGACCCTGTCTCTACTAACAATAGAAAGAAATTAATTGGCCAACTAAAAATACTTATAGAAAAAAAAATTAGCTGGGCAAGGTGGTGCATGCCTGTAGTCCCAGCTACTCGGGAGGCTGAGGCAAAAGGATTGCTTGAGCCCAGGAGTTTGAGGTTGCTGTGAGCTAGGCTGACGCCATGGCACTCTAGCCCAGGCAACAGAGCAAGACTCTATCTCAAACAAACAAACAAAAAAATTTATATATACATATACAAAATCTCTTTCATTGTGTTTAACTCTAAGTTATTTGTATTTAGATTTTAGTGCTATTTATTTCTTTATAGATTAGATAAGAAGGAGAGAGACAGAGAGAGCTGTCTTGGGCTGTGACAACACAGCGTGCTTTCAAATCCCAATTCTCTCACTTACTGGCTGTGCAACCTTGAGCAAGTTTCTTGATTTCTCTGTGCCTTGGTCTCCTCCGCTATAAAAGTGAGAATGATAGTAACTCCTAGTTCATAGGATTGTTGAGAGGATTAACTGAGATAATACTTATAAAATATGTAACAGTTTCTGATGAATAGTAAGACCCCCAACAAAAGTTTGGTTATTTTTTTTCTGGTAGAACAGAATGTCCCAAAGGAAAACTGAGTATTGGTCTGTGTGATTAGAGCTGTCAGAGATGTGATCCCCAGGCCTCTGAATAAGTTGTCAAATCATGGTGAACTTAATAACCAGCACGAGAAATGTGAGCAATGTCACAAAGGAGGGATTAAGGTGAAAGGTTCCAGGCTGATACGAAATGCACTGAAATGTATGGCATTCAGGCTGGGTTTTCCCTGTCCTTTATGTAATCGTAATTTTCCACTGATGGTGACCTTCCTTGAGAAGGAAAAATACCAAGGAGTCCAACCAGACCAAAATGTTTCCTTTGATTCTTCCCAGGCCCTCATGCAAAGTTTTCTTTGCTGCGGATCCCGTGAAAATAGTGCGGGCCCAGGGGCAGTACATGTTTGACGAGAAGGGCGAGCGGTATTTGGATTGCATCAACAACGTTGCCCACGGTAAGTGTCCTGTCTTTGCAGGCTTTGAGGACAATGTTTATGGAAAGAGGAAGACTTGGAACAGTTAATATTTGTCTCAGGAACTGCAGTGGCTGCAGTTTCTTTGCTGAGTGGGCCAGTAGTCTTAGCAGGGGAAAGTTGCAGCAAAATGTACAAGAGAAAGGAACTAAACTAATTTTTTTCTTGCTTCATAATTTCCCTGACTTCCCAGGCACTTAGCATTGCAACTTATTTCTTGGGCTTTTGTTTCAAATTTTAGTGGGACATTGTCACCCAGAAGTGGTCAGAGCTTCCCTGAAGCAAATGGAACTGCTAAATACGAATTCTCGATTCCTCCACGACAACATTGTTGAGTATGCCAAGCGCCTTTCAGCAACCCTGCCGGAGAAACTGTCTGTTTGCTATTTTACAAATTCGGGGTATGTTTGCAGCTTTCCCACTCATCCCTGTTTCTACTAAACTGTCTACTCTCTCCTGCAAACCTTTCCTTCCGAGTCGTGGTGGAGCAGAGATGTCTAAAAAGGTTTGAGATCCTTGCCGTTCATTGAGTGAGCACGCATCAGGGGCCTGGCCTGTCTGGCTCTTCGGCCCCCTTGCATGACACTGAACCTAACTGGTCAATGATTCTCACCTCCTCGGGGCTGGAGTAAGTAGCTAAGGCATCCACAGGCCAAGATAGTTCTCTCAAAGCATGCGTGAGGAACTCTAGCAAAGAAGTAACTACTAAACAAGCTAAAAAGTTTTTAAGATTTTTGATTGATTTGTTTTCTTAAAGAAAGTGAGTTTATTTTCCCAACACAAAGGAAAGAAGGAAGAAATTCAAGTGAATAGATACATTCATTCCAGCTTTAAAATTCTGTAAATTCAAATTATAATATCCATTCTATGAAATGTTATGCAGATATTAAAAAGGATGTTTTTGAAAATGTGTGCCTAAATACAGGCTCAAAATGCAATGTTATATTGGGGGATGCTGTCTATATAGCAGAAACTCCTATTTTTTTAAAAAAAGTGATACCTATGTATTAAAATTAACTATTAGAAATTCTGTGAATATTCGTTATATGATTTTCTGTGAGTCACTTTTCAGTGACACATCTTAAAACCAAATTTATAGCCAGAAGATTGTTCTTTCTTCTTTGTAAAGAATTAAGAAGATGTCTTAGAATCTAACTTGTTGTTGTTATAAAGCATTATTGCCTTTAATAAATGAAGCATAATATTTGACTTCCATTTCTAAGGAATTCTATACTGTCAAAGAGAAATTAATTCTAAATAACACTGTCCACAGAGACTGGATATGACAGAGCACATCTAGGACAAAGAATTATAGTCTTGCAGTTAAATAGGCTTCAGTCTGAATCCTGGCTCTACTTACCACGAGCTGTAAGACTTCATTCTGGTTACCTAACCTCTCTGAGGCTGGTTCCTTATCCATAAAAAGGAGATGGCAATACCTGTCTTGCAGAGTTATGAGAATAAACATAAGTAAAACACTCAGCATAGTGTCTAGTGAACATTACAATGATTATTTTCTTCCTCTGTGTCTGGATAGTATGTTTAGACTCTGAACCACAAAGAAAAAATATGATCCTCATTTTAGAGATAAGGAAACTAATCAAATATTGGGTCAATACAGCAAAGTTAGGTAGCCAAGGCTATGGGTGGGTCCCCAGACTGCCACACCTTCTGTGATCAGCCTTAACCCAGGCTCCTCGAGTCCGCAAAGCTGCTCCTCTCCTGATGGGACTGAACTGGACTGGCGTTTGATGTGGGCAGTACATCCTTAATTTTTATTTGGTTTCTTCTGTGCAGCTCGGTCTTCACTGGAAGCACCTAGGGAGCTTGCATGAGAAGGGCACAGTGGGATCGCAGGGTGGGCGAGATCGGAGGGGAGGGAGAGGACTTCAACTTATTCCTTTATAAATTTCACAATAAATGTAATCTTGCAACTTTTGTAATTAACATTTAAAATATTTTAAAAAGAGATGATGTCACATTGTCCCCTCTCTGTTCTCCTAATAGATCTGAAGCCAATGACTTAGCCTTACGCCTGGCCCGGCAGTTCAGAGGCCACCAAGATGTGATCACCCTTGAGCAGTAAGTTGGGACTCGAGGTTTCTAAGCGACACCTCCTTCAGAGACAAAGTTGTCTGCCCCTTCCCCCACTCCCCTCGGATGCAGAGGGTGGAATTAAATACGTGTCCCATTTCGTGCCCTTCTGTAGGCTTCTCTCGCTCTATGTGATAATTGCTGCATTTGTTATCACAAACTTAAGGGCTTAAACAACATAAGTTTATTCTATTACATTTCCGTAGGTCAGAAATCCAAAATAGTCTCACCAAGCTGGATTAAGGCATCAACAGGGCTGCGCTCCTAGGGGATCTGGGGAGTTCCTTGGCTCAAGATTCCTTCCTACGTCTTCACAGTCAGCGATTGATCACATCCCTCCAGCCTCAGCTCCGTCCTCAATCTCCTCCGTCTCTGACCCCTGCCTCCTTTCACTTATATAGGGCCCTCACGCGGACCTTGGACCCACCCGGATGATCCAGGGCGCTCCCCGTCTCACACTGCTTAATTTAATCGTATCTGCAGAGCCCCTTCTGCCATGGAATGTGTTGTATTCTCAGGCTCTGAGTATTAGGACGTCGACGTCCTTGAGGCGTCTCCTGTTCTCATCTATTCTCATCCTCCCTCACCTATAAACAACTATTCTAATATATTTAATGCATATCTTTTATTTTTGTATTTACCTAAAATGTGTATTTTAGGTGCATCTGTTTTAATTTTACAGAAATTGCAATGATCTTTCTGTCTCTCAGCACTATGTTTCCAGAACTCTATGTTGCTGGGCAGACGTCTGTTCTGTTCATTTCAGTGCTGTCCAGTAGAAATACAATGAGAGCCAAAACAATTTAAAATGTTCCAGTAGCCAGTATAGCTAAGGTTATCATTTCAGAGTGTAATCAATATAAAAGATACTGAGATATTTTACTTTTTTTTTATACTATGTCTTCAAATTCCAGTGTGTATTTTATACCTGCAGTTCATCTCCGATCAGACTAGCTGCATTTCAAGCACGCCATAGCTCCATGTGCCTTAGGGGACTGTCGCGCAGCCCTATGACACAGTGTCCCCCGTGAGGGATACAGTGACTGCCCTCTGCACCAGCCACCACGCACACTGCAGTGAGCATACTTGTACGTGTGCACTTGTAGATCTAGAATTTCGTAGAGATAAACACTCAGAAGCAAGATCGCTAGGCCATAGGGTGCACTGTAAACATTCGTAATGTGATGAAACCCGGCCACATGCGTCTGCTCGATGACTGCCACAGTCTACACAGTGATGAAAGTTCCCATTTTTTCCGTATCCTCACGAAAACTTATTATTATCCAACTTTATAATTTTTTTCTAATTTTTGCCAGTCTAGGAGGTATAAAATAACATCTCAATGTTGTTTTAATTTGCATTTTTCTAATTATGAGTTTGAGTATCCTAGAGGATTGCCTGTTCATATTCTTTTCTCCTTTTTCTGTTGGGATTCCCATCTTTTTCTCATTGGTTTGTTGTTGCTTTGTATAGTCTAGGTCAGAGGATCTCAACATTGACTGCAATTTATATTCATCTGGGGAAATATTGTTTAAATGCCAAGGCCCCATCCAGACCAATTAAGGGAGACTCTCTAGAGGTGGATTCCAGGAAATCATAATTTTCTTTTGGTTTTTTTTGTTTTGTTTTGTTTTGAGACAGAGTCTTGCTCTGTTGTTTGGGGTAGAGTGCTGTGGCAACCTTGAACTCCTGGGCTCAAACAATCCTCCTGCCTCAGCCTCCCGAGTAGCTGGGACTACAGGCATGCGCCACCATGCCCGGCTAATTTTTTCTATATATTTTTAGTTGTCCAGCTAATTTCTTTCTATTTATAGTGGAGACGGGGTCTCGCTCTTGCTCAGGCTGGTCTTGAACTCCTGACTTTGAGCGATCCTCCCGCCCTGGCCTCCCAGAGTGCTGGGATTACCAGCATGAGCCACTATGCCTGGCCCACAATTTTCTTTTAGATTCTCCAAGTGATCCTAATATACAGGCAGAGTTGAGAATCATCAGTTTAGGCCCTTTTAATTTGAGATATATCAAACATCTTTTCTCAATCTATCATCTGTCTTTTAACTCAGTGTTTGGTGTCCTTCAGTGGAAATTCTTAATTCTGATTAAATCAAATAGAGAAGATTTTGTCTTAGTTTGTGTTTTCTGAGTTGGTTAATCTCTCTCTTCCCACACCTGTCCTACACCCCAGATCACAAAGATGTTCTGCATTTTCTTCTACTACCTTTATAATTACTCCTTAGAGTGAATCCATCCACCTGGAGTCCGGTTTATTGCCATATACGTATGGAAGTGTCTCTGAGCTCTGTTTCTGTTCTACTAGTGTCTTTGTTCTTATTCCGATACCACACTAATTTATTTCTATGGCTTTGTAGCATATCTTAATCTACGGTAGGGCAAGTTCTTCCTCTTTGCTTTATCTATTCATGGGCCTTTTATAATTTCCTTTTCAGATCTCCCAGTTATATCTCCAGACAAGAAACAGAAAAAGGAATATGATAGCCACTTGAACTTTAAGTGAGAGAAAGAAATTTCATAGCCTCTTAATCACCTCTCAATCTGAGTTCTTGAAGAGACCTTCTGTTCCTTCCCAGCTAGCATTTGCCCAATATTTGCAACTGGACATCCTTTACAAATCATCCCAAATAGAAACATGTGCTCATTTCTATGATATAAAGATGTTTTTAAAACTCAATAGAGGCCGGGCGCGGTGGCTCACGCCTGTAATCCTAGCACTCTGGGAGGCCAAGACGGGTGGATAGCTCAAGGTCAGGAGTTCAAGACCAGCCTGAGCAAGAGCGAGACCCCGTCTCTACTATAAAATAGAAAGAAATTAATTGGAAAACTAAAAATATATGTAAAAAATTAGCCGGGCATGGTGGCGCATGCCTGTAGTCCCAGCTACTTGGGAGGCTGAGGCAGAAGGATTGCTTGAGCCCAGGAGTTTGAGGTTGCTGTGAGCTAGGCTAATGCCACAGCACTCTACAGCCCGGGCAACAGAGTGTGACTCTGTCTAAAAAAAAAAAAAAAAAAAAAAAAGTTGAATGAAATTTTGGCAAGAATATAAAGTAATTAAAATTCTTATCCACTGTGAGTACAACCACATTAAATGACTATTTGTCTTTTCTTGAAAGGTAAACATAAGCATGTCCTATATTCTTTGTGATATATATTCCCATAGCATGTATATCCCAAAGAAATCCTTTTGCATTTGGACTAGAAAGTTTCTCACTGCATTGTTTGTAATAGCATAAACAGTAAAATGAGTAAATAAATTGTGGAATACTATAGAGAAGCAAAAATGAATGAACTATAGCTATATACATCAACATAGGTAAATCTTAAAAATATAACACTGAGCAAGACACAGAAAACTACCCACTATATGATTCATTATTTAAAGTTCAAAAAACAAGTGGAACTACATTGTGTGCTATTTACTGTGGAATCCAACCCCCAAAATGGCCCAGCGAGCCTTGCCTCCTGGTATTTCAAAGGCTTCTCAACCTCAGATACCGAGGGTTAGAGAAGCAACTGCAGACTGAAAATAAGAGCTCCAATTTAGTTTTAACACAAGGCAGCCAAATCCATTCCTTTACTACTCTTTGTTACCTCAAGCACATTATTTACTATTTATTATAACAGTTTGTATAATTTGTGTCCAGAGGAAGTAATCTCATTAGTCAATCAATAATATTTACTAAGTCCCACCATATAAGGACTTCAATATCTGAATATTAAAGACTATGATATGTAATTTAAAGATATGCAAAGATTAATTAAAAATAATTTGGCAATTAAAATTGTAAATAAGTGATATATTCACATGATTTTAAAAGTGTCTCTTTCATCGTGTCCACCGGCTGTATTGTGTCTATCCTGTGCCCTAACAGGTAATTATTTTTGTTAGTTTCTTATATATTTCTCCAGAGTTTCTCAATGCAAACACAAATGTAATTTTTTAACAGAAAAGTTTGAAAAAAAGTACATAGACTCCCATATACCTTTCACCTAGATTCTCCAATTTTCTTTTTTAACATTTTACCACATTTGCTTTATAATTTCCTCTCTGTCTCTGTTCTTATATCTCCATAAATAAATAAATACATTAAAATATATATTATATATACATATATGTACGTATATAATTTTTTCCTGAATCACTAGAGAGTACTTTGCACACATCATCTCTAGTTACCTTGAACACTTCAGTGAGTCTGTGTACATTTCCTAAGAACAAGGACTTTTGCTTATATAACTGTAGTAAAATTATTATATTCAGAAAGCTAACATTGATACAGTACTATCACCTAAACTAAAGATCTTCCTTATTCAAATTTCACTAATTAAACAATATTCTTTATAAAGATTGTTATTCCTGATGTAGAATCCAATGCAGTATCGTATACTGCATTTAGGTTTCATGTCTCTTTAGTATCCTTTAATCGGGAACAGTTCCTGAGTCTTTATTTTTTATAGTATTGACATTTCCTAAGATGACAGGCCATTTTTTTTAAATAATGTCGCTTAATTTGGTTTTATCTGAAAGTTTCCCATGATAAGATTTAGGTTTTGCATTTTTGGCAAGAACAGTACATAAGTGATATTGAGTCCTTCTGAGTATATTGCATCATGGAGGACATGATGTGATATGAACATTCACGTACAAGTTTTTGTTTGGACATGTTTTCATTTCTCCTGAGTACGTATGTAGGAGTGGAATTTCTGGGGCATATGGTAAACCTATGTTTTACCTTTTGAAGAATTGCCAGACTGTTTTCTAAGGTGGCTACACCATTTTACATTTCAACCAGCAATATATGAGAATTATAATTTCTTTACATCCTCAACATCATTTGTTATCTTTTTTATTATAGCTATCCTAGTACATATGAAGTAATATGTCATTGTGGTTTTGATTTGCATTTTCCTGATGGCTAATGATGTTGAGTATCTTTTCATGTGCTTTTTAGACATCTGTATTTCTTCTTCTTCTTCTTCTTCTTCTTCTTCTTCTTCTTCTTCTTCTTCTTCTTCTTCTTCTTCTTCTTCTTCTTCTTTTTGTCTTTACATCCATTGAGGAATATTGTATATCTTCTTTGAAGAAATGTGTATTCAGAGTCTTTGTCCATTCTTTAATTGGGTTATTTATCAATTATTGATTTGTAAGTGTTCTCTGTATATTCTGAATACAAGTCCCCTATCAGATACATGATTTTCAAATAGTTTCTTCCATTCTGTGGGAAAATACATTCTTTTTGCTTTCTTGATAGTGTCCTTTAAAAAACAAAAGTTATTAATTTTGATAAAAATCTAATTTCTCTATTTTTTTGTTGCTGTTGTTTATGCTTCTGATATCACATCTAAGAAGAATTTGCCTAACCCAAGGTCTTGAAAACTTACCTCACATTTTCTTCTAAGAATTATGTAGTATTAGCTCTTATGTTTAGGTCTACGATCCATTTTGAGTTAGTTTCTGTGTATAGTGTGAAGAAGAGGTCCGACTTCATTCTTTTGCACATGGATGTACAGTTGTCCCAGTACTATTTGTTGAAAAACTATTCTTTTCCCATTGAATTGTTTTGGCATCATTATTGGAAATTAACTGACCATGAATTTCAGGGTTTATTTCTGGACTCTCAATTTTATTCCATTGACTTATATGTCTTTTTTTATTCCAACAGCACATTGTCTTTATTATTATTATTATTATTATTATTATTTGAGACAGAGTCTCACTCTGCCTGGGCCAGAGTGCTGTGGCATCAGCCTACCTCACAGCAACCTCAAACTCCTGGGCTCAAGCAATCCTTCTGCCTCAGCCTCCCGAGCAGCTGGAACTACAGGCATGCACCACTATGTCTGGCTAATTTTTTCTATATATTTTTTAGTTGGCCAATTAATTTCTTTCTATTTTTAGTAGAGACGGGGTCTCGCTCTTGCTCAGGCTGGTTTCAAACTCCTGACCTTGAGCAATCCACCCACCTTGGCCTCCCAGAGTGCTAGGATTACAGGTGTGAGCTACCGTGCCCAGCCCAAAGGGGTCTTAAACATGGAAATGAAGGATGAATAGTCATCATTAAGAAAACTCACAAAAATATAAAACTCACAGGTCTTATAAGACATTCACACAAAGGAGAGAGAGAAAGGAATCAAATGGCAACAAGACAGAATTTCATCAAACCACAAAGGAAAAAAGAGAAAAAGAAAGGAAGAATTTATAAAACAAATAGAAAACAATTAACAATATGACAGGAATATAGCTTCATATATCAATATTAAGCTTGAATATAAATGGGTTAAATGCTCTGCTTAAAAAATATAGATTGGCAGAATGGATTAAAAAACAAACTTAATCCAACTATATGCTGCTTACAAGAAACTCTCCTTATCCATTAAGACACACATAGACTGAGTAAAGGGGTGGAAAAAGATATCCCACACAAACAGGAACCAAAAGTGAGCAGGAGTAGCTATACTTATCTTGGATAAAACAGACTTTAAATCAAAAGCAGTAAAAAAAAAATGGCAAAGAAGATCATTATTTAATGATAAAAGGATAAATTCAGCAAGAAGATATAATGATTCCAAATATATATGCAACCAGTATTGGAGCACTCAGATTCACAAAACAAATATTATGAGACATAAAGGAAGAGATAGACAGCAATACAATAATAGTGGGTACTTCAACATCTCACTCTCAACACTAGACAGATCATTAAGACATAAAGTCAACAACAAAATACTGAACTTAAATTGAACTTTAGAACAAATGGACTTAACAACATTTACAGAACATTCTACCCAACAGTTATAGAATATACAGTCTTTTCATCAGTCCATGCAACATTCTTCAAGATAGACCACAGTTAGACCACAGAACAAGTCTTAAAACTGTTTAAAAAGTGAAAATCATATCAAGTATTTTCTCAGACCACAGTGGAATAAACTATAAACCAATACAAGAAGAAACTTCAGAAACTGTGCTAATACATGAAAATTAAATAACATGCTCCTGAATGATCACTGGCTCAACAAAGAAATTAAGTCTAAATTAAAAAATGTTTTGAAAGAAATGAAAATGAAAACACAGCATACCAAAAACTCAAGGAATACAGTAACAGCAGTGCTACAAGGGAAATTTATAGCATTAAATGTCTACTCAAAAAGGCAGAAAGATCACAAATTAACCTAACATTGCACCTCAAAGAACTAGAAAGACAAGGACAAACTGAACCTAAAGCTAGCAGAAGAAAATACATAACAAAGGTCAGACCAAATTATTTATTTATAACTAAATAATATAGAGACCAAAAAAACAATACAAAGGATCAATGAACCAAAAAGTTGGTTCTTCAAAAAGATAAACAAAATTGATAAACCACTAGCTAGACTAACCAAAAAGAAGAGAGAATATCCAAATGAACGCAATCAGAAATGAAAAATGAGACATTACAAGTTGTACCACAAAAATACAAAAGATCATCAGAGACTATTATGAGCAACTATACATTCACAAACTAGAACACCCAGAGGAAATGGATGCATTCCAAAACATACAATCTCCCAGTACTGAACCAGGAAGAAGTAGAACTCCTGAATAGACCAATAATGAATAGTTTGAATCAGTAATTTAAAAAAATCCCAACCAAAAAAAGGTCAGGAATAGATGGATTTACAGCCAAACTCTACAGATGTATAAAGAAGAACTAGAGCCAATCTCACTCAATCTGTTCCAAAAAATTGAGGAGCACAGAATTCTCCCAATTCATTCTATGAGGCAAGCATCACCCTGATACCAAAACCAGATAATGATACAACAACAACAAGGAAAGAAAAGAAAAGAAAAGAAAAGAAAAGAAAAGAAAAGAAAAGAAAAGAAAAACACAACTACAGACAAATACCTTTGATGAACATATACACAAAAATTCTCAACAAAATACTAGGAAATCGAATCCAAAAGCACATAAAAAAGATAATACACCATGATCAAGTGAGTTTTTTATCAGGGATGCAAGGATGGTTCAACATATGAAAAACAATAAATGTGATATATCACACAAACAGAATTAAGGACAAAAAGCATGTGATTATCTCAATAGATTCAGAAAAAGCATTCAATAAAATTGAGCATCCCTTCATGATAAAAATCCTTAACAAACTTGATATAAAACAAACATACCTCAAAATAATAGAGGCCACATATGACAAACCCACAGCCCACACCATACTTAATGGGGAAAAGTGGAAAGCATTCCCCTTAAGAACTGGAATAAGACAAAGATGTCCCCTTTCACCATTCTTATTCAACATAGTACTAGAAGTGCTTGTCATAGCAATCAGTCAAGAGAAAAAATAATAACCATCCAAATTGGAAACGAGGAAGTCAAATTATCTCTGTTCACTGATGACATGATCTTATACCTAGAAAACCCTAAAGACTCCACCAAAAGATGCTTAGACCTGATAAATGAATTCAGTAAAATTTTAGGATACAAAATCAACATACACAAATCAGTAGAATGTCTATACACTAATAATGATCTTGCCGAGAACCAAATCAAGAAGGCAATCCCATCTACAATACCTACAAAAAGGTAAAATACTCAGGAATATATTTAACCAAGGAGGTGAAAAGCATCTAAAAGGTAAACTACAAACACTGATGAAAGAAACTGTAGATGACACAAGAAAAATGGAAAAATATCCTTTGCTCATGGATTGGAAGAATTAATATAGTTAAAATGATCATATTGCCCAAAGCAATCTACAGGTTCAGTGCAATCCCTATCAAAATACTAATATCATTTTTCACAGAATTAGGGGAAAAAAAGTTCATATGAAACCAAAAAAGCCTAAATAGCCAAAGCAATCTTGAGCAAAAAGAACAAAGCTGGGGGCATAGTATTGCTTTACTTTAAATTATAATACAAGGCTATAGTAACCAAAACTGCATGGTACTGGTATAAAAATAGACACGTAGATCAATGGAACAGAATAGAGAGCTCAGAAATAAGATCACATACTTACAGCCAACTGATCTTTGTCAAAGTCAACAAGAATATATACTGGGGAAAGGGCACCTTTTTCAATAAATGGTTCTGGGAAAATTGGATTGACAAATGCAGAGGAAAGAAACTGGACCCTCATCTCTCACCATATACAAAAATCAGCTCAATATGGATGAAAGACTTGAATGTAGGGACCTAAAACTGTAAAAGTACTATAAGAAAACCTAGGGAAAATTCTTCTGTACATTGGTGTAGGCAAAGAATTTGTGATTAAGACTTCAAAAACACAGGCAAAAAAACCCCAAAATAGACAAATGGGACTTAATTAAAGTACAAAGCTTCTGCACAGCAAAAGAAATAATCAACAGAGTGAACAGGCAACCTTCAGAATGAGAGAAAATATTTTCAAACTATACATCTGATGGAGAACTATAATAATATGCAGAATTTATAAGGAACTCAAACAATTCAACAACAATAAGAAAAAGCACAAATAACCCCATTAAAAAGTGGGCTATCGATACATAATGAGTGCGATGCGCACCATCTGGGGGATGGACACGCTTGAAGCTGTGACTCTGGGGGGGCAGAGGGGGAGAAAGGCAATGCACATAACCTAAACATCTGTACCCCCATAATATGCTGAAATTAAAAAAATAAACATTTTAAAAAGTGGGCTATCGACATGAATAGACATTTTTTCAAAAGAAGATAAATGGCCAATTAGCATATGAAAAGATGTTCAACATCACTAAATTATCAGAGAAATGCAAATTAAAACCACAATGAGATATCATCGTATACCAATCTCAATGACTATTAAAAAGATAAAAAATAACAGATGTTGGTGAGGATGTGGAGAAAAGGGAACTCTTATACACTGTTGGTGGGAATGTAAATTAGTGCAACCCCTATGGAAAACAGTATGGAGATTTCTCAAAGAACTAAAAATAGGCCAGCATAGTGGTTCATGCCTGTAATCTTAGCACTTTGGGAGGCTTAGGTGGGAGGATTGCTTGAGCCCAGGAGTTTGAGGTTGCAATGAGTTATGATGATGCCACTGTACTCTAGCCCTGGCAACAGAGTGAGACCCTGTCTCAAAAAAAGAACTAAAAATAGAACTACCCTATCATAGGACCCAGCAATCCTACTATTGTGTATCGACCCAAACAAAAAGAAATCAATACATAAAAAAGATACCTGCACTCACATGTTTATCACAGCACTATTCACAATAGCAAAGATATGGAATCAACTTAAGTGTCTATCAACAGAGGACTGGATAAAGAAAATGTGGTATATATATATATATATATATATATATATATATACACACACAAACAATCGAATACTATTCCACTGTAAAAAAAAAAATGAAATCATGTTTTTTTGCAGCAACATAGACGGACCTGGAGGCCATTATCTTAAGTGAAACAACTCAGACACAGAAAGATAAATACCGCATATTCTTGCTTATAAATGAGAGTTAAATAATGTGTACACATGGAAGCAGAATGTGGAATGATGGACAATGGAGACTCAGACCTGGAGACTCCCCAGAGGGCTGGGGAGCTGGAAAGGGAGTAGATGATGGCAGGTTGTTTGGTGGGTACAATGTGCATTGCTTCAGTGATACATGCACTGAAGGCCTTGACTTCACCACAACACAATGTATCAATGTAGCAAAATTGCATTTGTACCCCACGAATACATACAAGTAAAAATAAATGAAAAAAAAAAGAAGAAATGATAAGGAAGTAGCACCTTTGTTTTGTATGTAACATTGATGCTAACTTGCTGTAGCAGATATGGAGATGTTATGCAGATGTTATCCCTCTTCAGGAAAAGACTTCTTGCCAGACTGCAAGAATTGTCAGCTTTTGAGCCAAGGTCATACTTTCTTTGGGGTGGCCCCAATCAATGACTCAGTAAGACGGTGGAACAAGAGCCTGACCATTTCCACCCAATGCATGACTCCTCTAACAGGCAATCTTTGCTTTGGAGCTCCCCATTGTGCTGGCTGAGTCTTTAGCAGATCTGCTGTGTGGCCTGATGGCTCCTCTGCCCAGTTCTGCCTTTTTTCTTTCACAGATGTTGCTCCTCAATAAGCCTTTTGCATTCTTAATTCCATCTCAGTATCTGCTTCCCAGAGGACTAACTGATACATTTGTATATGTATATTGGTTTATAGGATAACAACTGATATTTTTAATCATGATGCAGCTATATAAATACTTCAAACTCATTGATTATAGAAATACATCTATAATTTCCAAGCTGATTCCTTCCTCAGAATATATGCAGAAATTGCTACGGCTCTGAATCTGTAAGTAAGGAGCTTGCAGTTCACCCTAATTTTGGCTATGTTTCTTAAGCAGAGTTTACTTACGATAAATATAGCTCAGGCATCCATATTTTATCAGATCTATTCTTTTTTGACTGCTTCTGACTGAGACACCATCTTCATTTTTTGACCAATAAATGACCACTAGCTATAAAAAAAAGGGGGAGGGAAAGAAAACAAAAACAAAATAACATATCCCATCATCCCTTGTGTAACAGCTCATTTCCCAAAATCTTTGCGAATTACTTATGCATGCATGATTTATGAAGAGAATTCCAGGAACCCAGTTTCATAAGGATTATATTAAATGTTTCTCTCCCTAAGGCAAAAACACTGCTGCTTCAGAATTGTTTTCCTCTTAACCCCCTTTCTCTAAAAATGAAAAAGTTTTCCTTGATTAATGGGGTGTATAGTTTTGTTTTCTTAACTTTAGCACAGAAGTTAAAACAAAAACAACAAAACCTTGGGATGGAAACCAGTAACAGCTAAAAAAGAATTGAATTTTAATTTGTCCAGCTGCTCAGGCAAAAATAGTTTTTCTTATTACTGAGACCTCAGTGGGAATAGTTCTTATGAAGTATTTTGTTATAATATTCCTTTTAGTTGTTTATTGGTTTAGTTTGGAGAATGTGGCACATATTCTGAAGGTGGAACAGAGGGAAAGAGGACTGAAATTAAACCTGTGTGCTGAGTGAATAGGTCTAGCCTATTTCTTATAAGTTTATTCCTGATTCTTGTCAACTTTTATTGTCATTCAAAATGGGACTTTCTTTTTTCTTTTTTATTTTTTTGTTTGTTTTTGAGACAGAGTCTCACTCTTTACCCTGGGTAGAGTGCGGTGACTTCATGGTAGCTCACTGCAACCTCAAACTCCTGGGCTCAAGCAATCCTCCTGCCTCAGCCTCCTTAGTAGCTGGACTACAGGCATGTGCTGAAATGGGATTTTTAGACAACATTTCTGTTTATTTCTGGGTTAAAGAAAAAGCATTTTTTGTGTGTGTATAGTTGGCTTAAATCTGGCCACCTTGTTTAGCTCTCTTATTAGCTCTAATAGTTTTCTTTCTAAAATGTAGTCTCTGATTCACTATGAGTATAATCATTTTATATGCAAATTATAATGATTTTGCCTCTAGCCTTTTTGTCAAGGCAGGAGGAGTGGGATTTAGGCTGAGGATTCATGAGCAACTCCTAGACCCCATTACCCCTCTGCCTTGGCCAATGCTGGGAATGCAGCCATAAATGATGTTGAAAGCTGCTGAATCAGGAAGTCATTTGCCAAATTAATAAGCTGCTGCTATAGCAGCTGGCTCCAGACCATGCCACCTCTGCCACAGTCTACAGCAGATGCTCTTGACACCGCCTCCCTCTACATATGACTCAGTTTCAAATCAAAGTTTCAGATGAGTGTTTCTGTTTGGGGGAATCCAAATGACGTCTCAAACCCTAGCTACAAGAAAGTCTGGAAAATGTAGGTTTTTTTTAGCTTAGGTCTGTGCATTCATTCTAGAGCGTGTCAATATGCAATATCTGCTACAATATTCTTTAGTATATCTAGAAAGTTGTCTTCTATTTCTTTTCTTAAAAAATTGTGGTAAAATACACATAGCATAAAATTTATCATCTTACCCATTTTTAAATGTATGGTTCAGTAGTAAGTATATTCATATTATTGTGCAACCAATCTCCAGACTTTCTCATCTTGCAAAACTGAAACTCTATACCCATTAAACAATTCCCCATTTTCCCTTCCCCCTGGTAATCATCATTCTACTTTCTATTTCTGTGAACTTGACTACTCTAGATAGCTCATATAAGTGGAATCACACAATATTTGTCTTTTTGTGACTAGTTTATTTCACTTAGCATAATGTCCTCATGGTTCATCCATGTTGTAGCATGTGTCAGAATTTCCTTCCTTTTGAAGGCTGCATAATATTCCATTGTATGTATATACCACACTTGTTTACTTGTTTATCTGTTGATGGACACTTGAGTTGCATTCACCTCTTGGCTATTGTGAATTATGCTGATGTGAACCTGGGTGTACAAGTATTTTTGGAGATGCTGTTCTCAATCATTTTGCACATATATCCATCCTTCTATTTCTTTTCATCTAAGACCTTTAAAAAAGGAAAGAGCTGCTGAATTTTATTGAATGATACTTCATATTGCATTTTTTAAGATGGCCACAACAATATCTCCCATCCTACATGCTCAGCACTGTTTCCATTCTTCTGCCAAAACTATCATCTGCGGACTTATAGAATGCATTACCCACAATCACAGTATTCTACACAGCATTACTTCTGATGAATGAACCCACTTCAAAGCCAAAGAAGTATAGCAACAGGCTCGCGCTCACGTAATTCACTGGCGTTACAATGTTCTCCACCATCTTGAAGCAGCTGGCTTGTTAGAGTGGTGGAATGGCTTTTCAAAGATGCAGTTATACTGCCAGTTACATGACAATACTTTGGAGGGATATGGCAAGGTTCTCCAGAAGGCTGTACATTCTCTGAATCAGCATCCAATATACGGTTCTGTTTCTTCTAGAGCCAGAATTCATGGGTCCAGGAATCAAGGGTGAAAATGCAGGTATCACTACTCACCATTACCCCAGTGATCTGTTAGCAACATTTTTGCTTCCTATTCCCCCAACTTACACTCTGCTGGCTTAGAGTCTTATTTCCAGAAGGAGGAATCCTTCCACCAGGGGACACAACAATGAAGTGGAGGTTAAAACTGCCACTTGGCCACTTTGGGTGCCTCATGCCTCTGAGTCAACAGATCAAGAAGGAAGTTATGACATTAGCTAGGCTGGTTGATCTGGACTACCATATTAGACTACCACTCCATAGTGTTGGTAAGGAAGAGCATGTCTGAATACAGGAGATCCCCTAGGGTGTCTCTGATCATTACCATGCCCTGTGATTAAGATCCATGGGAAACTACAACAACTCACACCAGGCAGGACTACAAATGGCCCAAATCCTTTAGGAATGAAGATTTGGGTCACCCCATCAGGTAAAGAACCATGACCAGCTGAGGTGCTTGCTAAAGGCAAAGGGAATACAGAATGAGTAGTTATAAATACCAGTTACAACCACATGACCAGTTATAGACCCAAGGACTCTAAGTGTTGTAAGAATTTCCTCCCTATTTTATTAAGAATACATTTGTGTGTATATATACATGTATGAATCGAATGTTTTCATTTTATTTCCTCTCTTATTCCTTTATCATGTAACATAAGATGTATTGACTTTATATCCATATTTAAGTATTCATAATTTTATATCATAGTATTTAAATGACGGGCTATCAGGAGAAGAGTGAATGAACATCGTTCAAGGACTTTATCTCCTCTTCTGGGAAAGGGATTAATGTGTTTTTGGTTGTAGAGGGATAATTGTATCATAAAGCAGAAATATGATCTTGCTATTGTCTTTATTTGGAGATTAAGTATGGTTTAAGGAGATGCATACGGGTGACAAGTTGACAAAGAAAGGGTGGACTTGTGGTGGTTAATGTTAGGTGTCAATTTGACTAGATTAAGGGAAACTCAGACATCTGGTAAAACATTTCTGGGTATGTCTGTGAGGATGTTTGTGGGAAAGGTTGGCATTTGAATCAGTGGACTGAGCAAGGAAGATCTGCCCTCATCCAGTGTGGGCAGACACCACCCAATCCACTGAGGGCCCAGGTAGAACAAAAAAGCAAGGGCAAGGCAAATTTGCTCCCCTTTCTGGGGCTGTGACAGCCATCTTCTCCTGCCCTTGTCCATCAGAATTCCAGGTTCCTGGGCTTTTGGACTCTAAGACTTAAACCGAGGTCTCCTAGTTTCTCAGGCCCTTGGCAGCAAACTGAGAGTTATATCATTGGCTCCTCTGATTCTCAGGTCTTTGAGCTTAGACTAAATTACTCCATCATCTTCAATGGTTCTACAATTTACAGACGATGTTTCATGGGACTTCTAGGCCTCCATAACTGCATAAGCCAATTCCCATAATAAATTCCCTCTTATATATATAATATTTGTTCTGTTTCTTTTCTGGAGAACCCTAACTAACACAGATTGATGGGGTCTATATCCTCTTTCCTTGAACTTGGGAAGATCTTTGTGACTGCTTGGACGAATAGAGTATAGCAGAAGTGCTACTGTGTTACTTCTGCGGCTGGGTCATAAAAGTGCCATGCAGTTCCACCTTCTCCTCTTGGGATGCTTGCTCTTGGAACCTGTCAGCCACGCTATGAGATAGCTCAGATTAACCTATAGACAAAGCACCTGGAGTGGCCACGTGTAAGTTTTCCATCTGACAGCCCAGCTGAGTTCCCAACCAGTAGCCAGCATCAAGTGCCAAACAAATGAGTGATGATACTTCCAGATGATTCTCTCCCTCAGTGATCAAGTCACTGAGGACTTTGAGTCTTCTCAGCTGAGGCTCTGCATATTGTGGAGCAGAGATAAATTGTCCCTGCTGTGCTCTGTTCTGATTACTGACTCACAGAATCCACGAGTATAATAAATTGGTTGGTTTATGCTATAAAGTTTTGGGCTGGCTTGTTATACAGCAATAGATAACTGATAACAATATCTGATGATATGATCATTTGGGGATTCTTTCATCATTTGATGTAATACTTATACATTCATACATTCTTAGAATAAATTGTCCTTGTTAATGTTATATTATTCTCTTAATAAACGTCTGGGCTTGGTTTGCTAATGTGATAAAGATAAATTATTATTGTTTTAAAACAAAATTGATCTTAATTGCTTCTACCTCCTAACCGGGAAGGTAACATAGTTCACATCAGATGTGGAATGAATATCCTACCACTCCCTTCCACTTCCAGGGCAATCTCCTGCTGTCTTTTCTTCTCTCCTTAGTTAGCTTAAATTTCATGATTACCATTACAATTAGTCCCTTGAAAATACTTTCCAGTTCCTGGCCTCTCTCCTTTTACCACACTTGCCTTGCAAAAAGTCCAGCCTCAGTGAACCGCAACCATCCGCTAGTTCTGTGCCACTGAGCTTTGCTAGAGCAGCATATAATTGTACCACTTGGCATCATCTTAACTTCCTGATCACAAGCCTCAAAGGGCGCTCGGTCTTCAGAACACCTGATTTACACCTTTTGCTCCTTTTTACACCTTATTTCCCCCACCTATTTCCACTTGCCTTTTGTTCTTGATCTCGACTTTTACTTTATTGAGAAAATGCAAACCATCAACATGGAGCTCCCTCAGCTTGCCGCAACTTTCTACTTCATTCTTAATACAAAGACCACGTTCTATCACCCTGTGCTGCCTCTTTCAAAGAACTGGTGTGGCTGTGGGGAAAGAAAATTAATGGGTTTTGAGTATCTCTCACATCCCAGGTAACTTACTAACTTACTTACATTTTATTCTATGAGGCAGGTATGAATCTCCCCATTTTTTGAGGAGAAAACTGAGGCTCGGGGAATGTAAGCGCCCTGCCCTATACTGCCCCGTACAAAGCTGCCAGCTGACTCCATCCCAGAGGCTCCTCACATCAAGGACTGTATGTATGTTGCTGTTTCAGATTTATCTTTTTAAAAAATTAGCCTGTTTAAGAGAGGAAAGTTCCAACAACGTTGTTCTTTAGTCTTTCGAAGGATGCCAGTGTGTAAGGCTATGGCCAGGTCCGGCCGGTGCTGGGGGCAGGCTGTGACTTGAGAGGTCCCCTGGCTGAATCCCATTCCTGTTCTTTAGCATTTTGTTTTTAGGAAGTATGATCATTAGTCACTATTCAACTCTTATCTATAAAACTTAGTATTAGGAAGACGTATCCTTGACCTAAGTTTGTGAAACCAAAAATGTATTTCTGTGTTTGTGATATAGGCATGGATCACTCTGTATCTGAGCACTCTAAAGAATGAGACCAACACTACATCTCCCCAAAATGAGACCCATGCTAAGTCAACACCATCAGACAGAAAAAAAAGGCTATTTTCTACAATTTTATACATCTTTTAAATTATGTAATATTATGACATTTTCTGAAAGCCAAGTAAATCTGTATGTTTATATATACTTTGGAATGTCTTTATTTTATTTTTTTTTTGAGACAGAGTCTCACTCTGCTGCCCAGTCTAGAGTGAATGTTGTGGCGTCAGCCTAGCTCACAACAACCTCAAACTCCTGGGCTCAAGCAATCCTACTGCCTCAGCCTCCCCAGTAGCTGGGACTACAGGCATTCACCACCATGCCCGGCTAATTTTTTCTATGTATATTTTTAGTTGGCCAATTAATTTCTTTCTATTTATAATAGAGACGAGGTCTCGCTCTTGCTCAGGCTGGTTTCAACTCCTGACCTTGAGAGATCCACCCGCCTCGGCCTCCCAGAGTGCTACGATTACAGGCATGAGCCACCGTGCCCAGCCCCTGGAATGTCTTTAATTATGTGTTTCTGTTGTAGCTAATTATCATGGAATGCCAATGAGCCAAAAAGCCTGGACACACTTTCCCCTCTGGGTTCTCAACTGGCACATCTGACTTTGGCTTTCCATCCCAACTAGAGTTTGGAACCACCAGGGGAATTCCAGGGGCCCTTGGAGGTTGAGCTAAGAAGCTGGATACTGCAGAGCAAGTAGCGAGGGGCGCAGCCCTTCAAGAGCTTTGCGTTGCCTCCTTCTCCTGGCTCTACTACCCATTGCTATGATGGAGAGTGACAAAAAGGTATCTTGCTGGGGTAGAAGAGTCGGAGGCAGTGGGAGGGGGAGGCAATGTTGATTGAGGCATGGGATAAAAATATAGGAAAACGTTTAGCCCAGAACTGCATAATTTCAGCCTTATCAGCTTTGCTGAAAGTGATATTTATAATCCACTTGCAACATAGGGAAAAGTGACAGCAGGCCTGGTTTCTCTGGGTCATCTTCTCCTTCCTCACCTGACAGACAGTCTCAGCCTTCAGACTGCCCAGAGCGTCACTTCACCCATCCCACCCATTGGCTGCCTCTATGATTTATCTCCCTGTTCCTCACCCAGGTCCTGCTCTCCAAGCCCCTCACTTGTTGAACTCCAAACTCCTATTTCCTCAGAGATTCTGATTCCACTCAACCAAATGCTGATATGAAATCTGTATTTTTGCCTGTTCTGTTTTCTTACCCTGTTCTCTAGTGACAGCTTTCCTCCGGGGACCCTCCCTTCCCCTATGTGTGCCCATCAAGATGACCTGTCCTCTCCTGGCCAAGAGGATCTTTAATAAAATTCGTGTAAAAAAGGCAGGAGCTAAAGAAAGTTCTTTGAGGCACTCTTCAAATCAGTATGTCCATTGTAGTGCTAACTCCATTTGTTTTTCAGAAAGGCCTCAAGGCTGGGTGCAGTGGTTCACACTTGTGATCCTAGCACTCTGGGAGGCTGAGATGGGAGGATGGCTTGAGCCCAGTAGTTTGAGACTAGCCTGGGCAACATAGCAAGACCCCATCTCTACAAAAAAATATTAGCTGGGTGTGGTGGCATGCACCTGTAGTCCCAGCTACTCAGGAGGCTGAGGCAGGAAGATTGCTTGAGCCCAGGAGTTTAAGGTTGCTGTGAGCTATGATGATGCCACTGCACTCCAGCAGTGCCAGACCCTGTATCATAAAAAAAGGGGGGACCTCAAAATTAGAATAAGAAGTCTGTAAAAGAGAGAAGCCTGGGACTTGTCTGAATTGCACTGAGTATAAACTAGCTGCTTTTTACAGGTAGTACAGAGCAAAGAAACATAGTTTCTAGTAAAAGCTCCCTAATCTACCTCATTATCACATAAAGAATTTTATAAAAGTGGTTTGTGGTATTACGTCTAGGAAGAACGTAATATTCAGTTTGAAAGAACTAAGTTAATTTATTTTTGCAGAGTAAATTCTTTCCTAGTCCCCCATATAAGCAGAGTGGCTACAGCGACATTGATTTTTTAACTTGTCTTAAAACGTTTATCTTTCACAGTCTTTTAAAATCTATATTGCTAAGACAAGCGTCTTTCTTAGAAAAAGAAATCTCTGATGCAATGTTATAAAAATAATTTTCGCTAGAGATGGTGTCTCTATATTGCTATTTTCTGATTTTGAAGCTGTAGGGTGCAGTAATTTCTTCCAGCTTAATTTCTTCAGGCTCTGTAATCCTCTGCCATTAGGCCCATGGGAAACTTAGTTCAAGACCCTTATTTTTTATAAGTAAAAGGATAGAGTCTAAACAAAAGTCAAGTGCAGTTGACCCTTGAACAACACGGGTTTGAATGTCACGGGTCCACTTATACATGATTTTCTTCTGCCTCGGCTACCCCTGACGCAGCAGGACCAACTCTTCCTCTTCCTCCTCCTCTTCAGCCTACTCAACATGAAGACAAGGATGAAGACCTTTATGATTATCTACCTCTATTTAATGAAGAGTAAATATATTTTCTCTTCCTTATGATTTTGTTTTCTTGGAGTAGGACCTTATGATTTTTTAAATAACATTTTCTTTTATCTAACTTACTTTATTGTAAGAATACAGTATATAATACACATAACGTACAATATCTCTGTTAATAGACTGTTTATGTTATTGATAAAACTTCCGGTCAACAGTAGGCTGTCAGTAGTTAAGTTTTTGGTAAGTCAAAAGGCATATGCAAAGTTTCAACTGCTTTGTTCAAAGGTCAGCTGTGCTTACCTGAGGTCAAACAAGTCTGTTAATAGTAGAAACAAAATTAGAACCCTTGGTCCTAAAGTGTTCTTGAAATTTAGATGCGACCTGGCATTTCAGGGAAGGTCCAACCTCTTCAGATCATGTGATTCCTGCAACAGATAACATTTGGTTATATAAGTTCAGCAATGTATGAACTTAGTCAGAAAAGGGTGTTGGTAATTTCTACCACTCTAATTTACTTTGATTCTTTTTATTTTTCTTTCTAAATGTTAGTTTTGGAAAATCCTTGTTTATGTGAATATTGTATTCTTCAAAAACCCATCACCCGATTGTTTAGATCAGTGGTTCTCAAAGTGTGATCTTCAAACTGGCATCATCTGGGAGCTTGATAGAAAAGCAAATTCTTGGATCCCACCCCAGACCTGCTGAATTCGACACTCTGGGAGTGGCATTCAATAATCTGGGTTTTAACAAGCTTCCAGGTGATTCCAATGCACATTGACATTGAGAACCACTGGTTTAGATAATCCGTGCTTGGATTAATTATAACACTGAGTTGCAAAACGGTGAATCTCCATCATGCTTTTAATAGTTATTAGCTGGCATTCTTCTATACAGAAGCGCTTTCTTTTTCTCTCCCCAACCACCTGCCATCTCTACAGATTCATTGACTTAGCGGGCTTCTTTTTGTTTTTTGGAGTTTTTTGTAAACCCAGGTCCGTGACTAGATTCACAGACTTTGGAAATTCGATCTGCTGATTCTTGTGTGCCATCATTCTTTTTCATATCCAACCAGTCCCCCATTTACCTGATAGAATCCCCTTCAGGCTGTTCTATGTTCTTTCCACCTGGCCTCAGGTGTCGTTGAGAGCATCCTTGCTGTATGATACAAGAAGACTTGATGATTCTTAACTGTGTCTTTGCCTGTTTTTAAACTGAATCTTGAGGGTAAGGACAAAGTCTGCTACTTAATATTTCCCTGAGGAGACTTGGCATCTAACAGTGAAATCTAATAATTGAAATCTAACAATTTCTACATAAGAAATGTATTTGAGCAAGGGAGGTGGTCGACCATTATCTTAGAAAGGGCAAAAGGCTGTTTGCAATTATACTGAAGTCCCCATTATTCTGAGACTAAGATGATTCAGGGTTGATGTAAACTGCAGTGTTTTGTTATGACTTGAGACTAGTTCATTTGACTCAGAGGTCTCATCAGATAACAGAGAAACTTATTTATAATTGGCAAGAGCAAACTAGAGACAGGGAGATAAGATATTTGGTTTCAGGCTTTAATTTGTATCGTTTTAGGATCTATATAATCCAACACATACATAGTTATTTAAAATATCTCATTGCTTATCAAAATAACCTAAACATAAAAATTAATTTGCAAAGATAATGATACTTTGCACTTATTAAATGATTAAATGAGCCGGGCACTCTACCAAGTGTTTAACATGTGTTAACTCATTTATTGCTTTCAAAATCCTTATTAGGTAAGTTTTTTTATTATTCCTGCCTTACCTATGAGTAAACTGAGGCACAGAATGTTTAGTAGCTTACTCCAAGTCACACAGCTAAGCAGTGGTTTCACATTCCATGGTCTTTACCACCACACTATAACACCTTTCTAAATTTGTACTTGTAAATATAATTAACTAAGGGGTTTGCTCTATGATTAACTTATTTAGTTTCATAATATTTTCAGGAAGAGAACAGAAGCAGTGGGATACTGTGTACAGAGTCCAGGAGTTTTCAATGTCCAGACCTGAGTGTGTGGGTTCCAACTAGAGCTCATGTGCGACCTCGGGCAAAACTGTTCTGAGCTTCAGTTTCATTTATAAAATAGCTCTAATAATAGCTGCCCTACCTACCACACAGATTGTCATGAGTATCAGATAGTATAATGGGTGTGAAAGTGCTTTGTAAATTGCAAAGTGATAAACAGAAATGGGTCAGACTATATAATCTTAACAGTATAAAAAAACCTTAGGTTTTTCTATTTATAAAACAATGAGTTCACTTCCCAGTTTTAAATATTCTAGATCCTTAAACGCTATCTCTTATCATTTATTTATGACTGAATTTTTCAAACTGACAATTTTCCTTTTCCCCCCATAATTATTTGACTTCCCATTCTGGATTTATTAAAAATTTTATAATATCATTATGCAAATAAAATATCTTTTACATGCTTTTCCCCAAGGGAAAATCTTAACTTCTTGTTATGTTTCAATTTTATCTGCAATATTCAGGCGACATAATCTGCTGCTCTGGCGGCTCATGCATTTGTGTTTTGCATATTTCATACAAGAAAATAGAGAAAAAAGAGAAGTCGGCCAGATGGGATTCTCTTTCCAGGCAGAGAACTAGAAAAATTTGCATGGCCACGACCTCTTCTGTAGACAAAGAATGTTTGTTTTCAGGACTGACAATTGGTCACAGAGTGACAACCCATTCCCAAATTCCTGAGGCAACCCTAGGTTTACAATCTGAGATTCTGAAATAGTTCCCAAGATGCAATTATTTCCAAATTTAATCAAACCCCAGAAAATAACTAATTAAAAATAATCATATAAAACAGCAGGCCCTTTCTCCAAAATTAAACACACACTTTCTTGTACTGCTTGTTTAGCCAAGTCTTGCAAAAGCCCAGCCACCTGTTTGGGGGGGTGGGGAGGTGTGAGACTTCCTAGGAGGTGACTGTTCTTGGCAGCTACCTCCACCCAGTCCTTCCTGGAATCTGTCATTGTCAGCTTCTGCTAAGATATGATTTTGTACTTGGTGGGTGAAGATAGGCAAAGAATTTTTTGACCTCTCTTCGAAACTCTTTCCCATACCTTTGTTTATATTCTGTAAATGACTTAATTACAGTAAAGCTCCTAAAAACAGCATATGGCACCAGAAACAAATGGGATACTCCCTCCTCCGTCTATCTTTTCCTACTTCCCTGTAGCCCTGGCTCCCCTATTTCCCCAGGCTCTGCCCTACTACCCAGGAAGTTGAGTGTGGTTCTGAGAAGCTTTGGTTGGGATTTACATTTTAGTTTGCATGGATGATTTAATCCATTGCTTGGGCCTTTTTCAGCAGTAAACCAAGCGGAATCTTTTTGGGACCAAATTTGTTTTCTCAAAATTAAAACCCCACTGAATAGAACACCATAGAGTAAAACTAGTATGTAGGGGGAGTATTTTTCTAAAATCAGGAAATTCTCAAGAATATATGGACCATAAAGGAGATACTTGGGAAAGCAATATTTTGGAACTCTTTTTCTGATGAACATTAACTTGTCTTAATAGCTGGAACAAAGAAACGAAAAAAAAAAAAAAAACCCAAGAAACAGTGAAAAAATATTTGAGGTTTTTCTTGAGAGTTGTAGGTTTTTCCTGTTGACATTCACTGGGTAGTAAAGAGATGAGTGATGGCTACTCAGAAAAATCTAAATTCTTTTCTTTTTTTCTCCCCCACAACCCCTTCCTAAAATGTGAATTCTTGAAGTAGCATTTTGTTGCACCTCTTTATTTTGTAATGTCCCACACCTCTATTTTTAAATTTTGTTTTTAATTAAAAACATTTTTACTTTGGTTTTATTTTTTACATCATATTGCTTTGTCTGTTTTACTTTTTTTTTTTTTTTTTTTTTTGAGTCAGAGTCTCACTTTGTTGCCCAGGTTAGAGTGCCGTGGCATCAGCCTAGCTCACAGCAACCTCAAACTCCTGGGCTCAAGCAATCCTTCTGCCTCAGCCTCCTGAGTAGCTGGGACTACAGGCATGTGCCACCACGCCCGGCTAATTTTTTGTATATATTTTTAGTTGGCCACTTAATTTCTTTCTATTTTTAGTAGAGACGGGGTCTCGCTTTTGCTCAGGCTGGTTTTGAACTCCTGACCTTGAGCAATCTGTGTGACTCAGCCTCCCAGAGTGCTAGGATTACAGGCGTGAGCCACTGCGCCCGGCCTGTCTGTTTTACTTTAAATGGACATATACTTTATATACAGTGCAATACACACATACTAGGTGTACAATTCCATGGGTTTTGACAATTGTATAAGCCACCAATTGTAACCATCACCCCAATCAAAATACAGAATATTTTCATCACTGGAGAACGTACCCTGTGCCCCTTTCCAGTCAATCTTACTCGCCCTAGCCTAACTACAGGCAACCACTGTTCTGATTTCTATCACTACAACTTAGTATCAAAAGACAAAATTACAACAAATTTACTTACATAATCTAATTGGATTCTATTTGTGATGCCTGAGTAGGAGCAATATCGCCTCTAAAAAATCAGAAAAGGTGCTCCGATGAGCTGAGCAGAGGAACTTGGCTTTAGAGGTAGAAAACGGCTAAAGAAAGCAGAAACAGGGAACAAAAGCAGATTGATCATTGCAAAGTTACTTTCCCTTGTAGAGTTAAAGCAGAGCTGGGCTAAGACTGGCCTGTTGGGGATTTGGCTGTTATCTCTCTCTCCTGATTTCTTGGAAGGTCAGAAAAACAACTTAGTTTGGTGACATGACACTTTAGCATGAGTGACTCCATTTTGATTTGGTGTGTTGGGGCCTAGTACAGAAGCTCAGTCCAAACCAATGGCCTCCTTCCTATGAATTTTATTTAACAGTAGATATACCTCTTTTGAACTTATATAAATGGAATCACACACTTTTTTAATGTCTGGATTCTTTTACTCAATTTCTCTGAGTTGGCAAATCTCTCTTCCATTTTGTTGTATGTATCAATAGTTTGTTCCTTTTTTGCTTGTTTTAAATTGTGGTAAAATACATAAAATTTACCATTAACCATTTTTAAGTGTACAATTCAGTGGCATTAAATAAATTCTCCGTGTTGTGCAACCATCACCATTATTCATTTCTGGAATTTTGTTATCATCCCAAACTGAAATTCTGTGCTCATTAAACAAAACTTTCTATTCCCCTTACCCCCAACCCCTGGTAATCACGATTCTACTTTATCTCTATGAGCTTGACTATTCTAGGTACCTCATATAAGTGGAATCATACAATAATCCTTTTGTATTTGACTTCTTTCACTTAGCAAAATGTTTTCAAGGCTTATTCCTGTTGTAGCATGTGTCAGAATTTCCTTCCTTTTTAAGGCTCAATAATATTCCATTGTATGTGTGTACCACATTTTGTTTATCCATCCGTCTATTGATGGACATTTGGGTACTTTCCACCTTTTGGCTACTGTGAAGAATGCTGATATGAACATTGGTGTACAAACACCTGTTTGAATTCCTGCTTTCAATATTTTGGGTATATACCTAGAAGTAGAATTGGTAGATCATATGGTAATTCTATGTTTAACTTTTTGAGGAACCACCAAATTCTCTATAGTGGCCGTACCATTTTATGTTAATTTGCATTAACAGTAAATTATAATTTTTTATTCCTACATCAGAATTAAATTTAAAAATATTTTAGAGGGATTGAATATGACTTATTTATTATTGTTGTAGTTGTTGTTGCCAAGAAAGTGCTTAATTAAAACTACCATTGTCCCTCCACCATTACTTTATAATGAAAAGACACTTTAGCTTTTAAAAAATGCCAAAATTAAGGAGAGCCATTTGAATTATTAATAATTTAGCTTTAAAAAAACTTATTTTATTGTCCATATTTTTCCCATTTGCTGTGGTCCGGAAAAATGAAGTGGTTTTTGAGACTCACTGGTCTGGAGCAGGCATCTCCAAAGTAAAAAACATGCTCTGAGGGTAGGTACACAAGCAGGTCCCATGGAAGGAAAATATCAGAATTTCTATTCATTTTTTATCTGGAAAATAAGAAAAAAAAGAACCATTCTAATATTTAGCATATAGGCCAATCCTGGTGCCCACACTCAGCCACGTCTGAGAGAAGGGGTTTCATGACATGGGTGGTTTGAGAGTGGGGTGCAATGGCTTGGATGTGGTTTGTTTGGCCTTGCCAAGTCTCACGTTGAAATTTGATCCCCAGTGTTAGCAGGGAGACATAGTGGGAGGTGTTTCGATCATGGAGGAGGGATCTCTCATAAACGGCTTGGTGCCCTTCTCCTGGGAGTGGGTGAGTTCTCCCTCTTAGTTCCTGCCGGAACTGGTTGTTGAAAAGAGCCCGGCCCCTCCTTCTTGCTCTCTTGCTTCTGCTCTCACCATGTGATCTCTACTCCCTGGCTCCCCTTCACTTTCCACCAAGAGTGGAAGCAGCCTGAACCCCTTACCAAAAGCAGACGCTGGTGCCACGATTCTTGTACTGTCTGCAGAACAATGTGCTAAATAAACCTCTTTTCTTTATAAATTACCCAGCCTCAATTATCCCTCTATGGCAGCACAAAAATGGACTAAAGCAGTGGGGCTTCCATTCATTCCTTGGCTTTCAGCATATTGGAGTATTTGTAGAATACCGTAGCCTAGGAGAGCCCTTTAAGTGATGTTAGTGAAATATTTACAATGCCTTGTAATGAGGTGGGGAGTGTGGGGAACGTTTTTTCCTACTCAAATTCTTTAGAACACTCTCTCCACATTTTGATGGCTCCCTAAAATGTAAATCCCACTTCTCCATACAGAATGGGAAAAACTACATTTTCCAGCCCAGTTTGAGTTATGGTGCCGATTTTGGATCTAGGTTCCATATGTGAGGCTCACCTCCGTGAACTTTGATTTGGATCTGAGTTATGTGGTGGGAGAGGCAGATGTGAGGCATCCATTTTGCTGTCAATGTATTGGCTAACGGGCACTTCCCTTCTATTGGGTAGGGTTCTGCCAAGACTCTGCACCCTCTCCCCATCTTGTTAGGATTCCAGAAGCAAATAAATACTCTTATTCCATTTGGAAAAAACAGGATGAGGTTAAAATACGCCCCAGATATACAGAATCACTTGGAACAGTGCCTAGATGTCAATTCACTGGATAACACACTCTATCCTTTTGTTCCAACTTGATTGGAGAGTCCTAGTCATGGATACCTTCCATATTCCCACCCCAATGTCCTTCAGCCTCCACAGAACTATTTGCCAGGTGTTCTGGAACACCCCACACCACAGGTGATTTTCTTCAACAAGAGAACAGGGTGCCTCAGGAAAATAAAACAAGAAACATCAAGCCACCAACCAAGGTTACATGCAAATTTAAATGAGTTCCAGTTTCTAAAAATACTCTGTGGGACTCCGCAATATGTGTTGTAAAGGCAAGTTATGAATGCAAGGGTAGGAAGAGGAATTCAAAGGTAAGAATAGAGGCCTGGTGCGGTGGCTCACAGCTATAATCCTAGCATTCTGGGAGGATCGCTTGAGGGCAGAAGTTTGAGACTAGCCTGAGCAAGAGCAAAACCTTGGTTCTACTAAAAATAGAAAAAAATCAGCCAGGCAACTAAAAATAGAAAAAATATTAGCCAGGCATAGTGGCACATACCTGTAGTCCCAGCTACTCGGGAGGCTGAGGCAGGAGGATCACTTGAGCCCAGAAGTTTGAGGTTGCTGTGAGCTAGGCTGACACCAGGGCACTCTAGCCTAGGCAACAGGGTGAGCCTGTCTCAAAAAAAAAAAAAAAAAAAAAAAAGGTAAGAATAGAAAAATATACCAGAATGGTAAAAGGAGTTAGGTTTGGGTGGTCACTTTCTTTCTCTACTGTCATGTTATATATTTTTGGTTACAGGTGCATGTAATGAATTTTAGTTTCTGTACATTATTTAGGGTTTACTTAACTATGTTGTAAAACCAGATTAGAATTCTTTAAGAAAATGAGTTAAAAAAAAAAAAAAAGCCTTGAAGTAGTGTAAAATATTAAAGGAGTTGGGTTTGGATGGTGATATTCTTTTTTCTACCTTCAAATTTTCTTTAATTAGCACACACTGATACTATAATCAAAACAGGTTAATAAAGCTTTAAAGATAATTCTAAATTCAGCAGAGATCCTAAGCATTGGGGTCAATAGGTGATAATTAGTTATGTCAATTTTTCATTGTGGTATCTTAATTAATTGTGAACTGAACCCAGCAGTCAGAGAGATGACATGACATTTTTCAATTTTTACTACTATACACCTAGATTAGAGAATGTAGCCTGACCTGTGATCAGAGTTGGGTTTCTTACTGTTTCACACTCAGGGTTCAACTCACCCACCCTGAGCAGGGCAAGGCTCCCTCTGCAGCAGGCGGCCTCTCCCAGAGGAGGGGGCTCCGGCCCGGCCAGGAGAAGCTGCTCAGAGAGAGGAGACAGCGGCCACATATCCACACATCAGATCCTTTCCTGACCTCACCCGTCAGATGATTTACTCCTCTGAGGAGAAGAGTGGCTGAGGTAGGTCGAAAGGGCAGAAGCTCATTCCCAGAACTCTCAAAAGATTGTTGATGCTACTTTATAAATTAAGAAAGGAACACAGGGAGAGGACGAACATGGCTTCTGGAACAGAGGACGTTTTCCACTTTTCTCTTTTATGTGAGGTTGTGCTCCGGGCTTTCTGCTTGAGTAGCTTCTAAGAAACTTGCAATGACAAAGAGAACAGGAGGGCAAACCACAGCAGCTGAGAGAGCTCCACAGGTCTGTGAAACACGGCAAATGGGCAAGAGGACAGTCAATGAGGAAACGTGGACAGAGCCGCGGCGTGGAGAAGGGACGAAGGGGTACAGCTCAGGGAAAAGCCCTCGAAGGACCTAGGAGAAGTGACTTGGAGGCGCTAGGTACACAGAGGAAGTGAGTGCAGCAGGGAGCTGGAAACGCTGGTATTAACTCAGACCTGCACCTGGAGCCACCAGCCACACCCGCCATCCTCCCTGCTCCGTGCACACAGCACCCAGCAGCGAGCGTTTGCTCTCTGAAGCCAGCCCGACACAAAATAGAGGGTTCACCCTAAAGAAAGGGAATCATGTCACAGTAATGGAACAAAGCTCCGCATTTTGGCATTTAGGGACTCCAGGTTCTTCTTCTGCTCTCCCTCCAGGGAAGCCATCAGTCAGCAAGCTTGGCTCACGTAGGCAGATTTATGAGGAAACTGGAAGCAAAAGAGACCACGCTAGAAAGAAATGACCTTAGAGGAAAGCAAGAGACGTGAAAAATGACAGAAAGCTTAAGAAACACAGAGGACCAATCCAAGCAGCCCGACATCTGACTCCTAAGAGTTATGAAAGACAAAACAGAGGAAAGACAATTATAAAGAAATGATATAAGCATTTGCTAGCATTGAAGGACATGAAGGAAGAAAAGAAGGAAAAAAGGAGATAAGAAGGGAGGGAGGGAGGGAGAGAGGAAACGAGCCTACACCTAGATTCAGCATTGTAAAAATTCTGAAAACTAAAGATAGAGAAGTGTCCTAAAAGCTTAGAGTGGCAAAAACAAACTAAAGCAAAAACAGGTCTTCTATGTAGACTTGAAAATCAAATTGACTTCAGATTTCTTATCAGCATGATTGTATGCTGGAATATTATAGAGCAATGCCTTCAAAATTATGAGGGAAAAGTGTTTTCTTTTCTTTTCTTTTTTTTTTTTTTTTTGAGACAGTGTCTCGCTCTGTTGTGTAGGCTGGAGTGCAGTGATACGACCGTGGCTCACTGCAGCCTCAAACTCCAGGGCTCAAGGGATCCTCACACCACAGCCTCCCACATAGTTGGGACTGCAGGTGTGCATCACCACATCAGGCTCATTTTTTAATTTTTTATAGCAATGGGGTCTTGCTCTGTTTCCCAGGCTGGTCTCAAACTCCTGGTCTCAAGCAGTCTTCCTGCCTCACCCTCTTAAAGTGCTGGGATTACAGGTGTGAGCCATCACACCTGGCCTGTAAAGTATTTTCAATTTGGAATTCTATACATACCTAAACCATCTATCAAATGATAGTAAAAGACTCTTCTTTCTGACAAACAAGACTTAGAAGAAAGGAAGTGTAATAATACTATTCTGCTTAGATGCACAGTGAACGATACTTTATAGTTGTCCGTGGTACCCCTGGTAAGACCACCCCACCTTTAGCTTCCACCCTCTGTGCAGCAGGTGTGGTAGATTAACAATTGCCACAAATTTTCCCTTCACCTTCTCTTCTTTTCCCTCCCTTTTCCTTTTTTCATTTAAAAAATATTTTTTGGAGGTGACCAAGGAGGTGACCAGAAGGTTTGAGACTGAGGAAGCAGCCAGCAGAGTCAGGGCTAAGGAGAAAGCTGATGAGGGTTTGAAGCGCTCTCTTTCTTCAAAGCCCAACTCCAAGTTCTCACAGAGGTCCACAAAGGCCTTTCGTGACTGTCCAGCTGCCTTTCTGATGTCAGTGCGTCTCTCTCCCCCTGCACCCTCTGCTGCAGGCACCCGGCTGCCTGCCTATCCTTGGAGTACACCAGGCTTGTTCCTGCCCCTAAGCTTTCCCACTTGCTCCTCCTCTGCCTGGAACGTTCCTCACCCAGACAGCCTTGCATCTTCTCCCTCATTCAGATTTCTGTTCAAATGTGACATTTTTGCTCCTGTTTTTTTTTTAGATTAGGGTGAAATTTCTATTCCATACAATTAACCATTTTAAAGTGTACAATTCAGGCCGGGTGCGGTGGCTCACGCCTGTAATCCTAGCATTCTGGGAGGCCGAGGCAGGAGGATAGCTCAAGGTCAGGAGTTCGAAACCAGCCTGAGCAAGATCAAGACCCCGTCTCTACTAAAAATAGAAAGAAATTAATTGGCCAACTAAAAATATATACAAAAAATGAGCCGGGCATGGTGGCGCATGCCGGTAGTCCCAGCTACTCGGGAGGCTGAGGCAAGAGGATCGCTTGAGCTTAGGAGTTTGAGGTTGCTGTGAGCTAGGCTGATGCCACGACACTCTAGCCAGGGCAACAGAGTGAGACTCTGTCTCAAAAAAAAAAAAAGTGTGCAATTCAGTGGCATTTAGAGTGTTCAATGTTGTGCAATTACCACTTCTTTCAAAACCAAGTGTCACTCTATTGCTTGACTGCTCCGCCTAAAACTTACCTCCATCTCTGCCAGTCTTTATTTCTTTTCCCTGCTTTATTTTCGTCATTGCACTTACTTAATGTTTTATTTTGCATTTGTTTTCTAGTTGATTGTCTCTTTCTCTCATTAGACCGTAAGCTTCACAAAAGTGGGGGCTTTGTGTGTCTTGGGACTGCTATATCCTCAGTACTTAGAGCAAGCTTCAAAAATGGTCGTATGAAAATCATAACACAAACTCTGCTTATTGTGTTTGAATTTTTAGAATCAATCTATAGAGAAGCATGAAAAACAGGTCTAATTACAACACCTCAATGATGCAAATTACAGCAGACTGAAGTTAGCAAGTAGAAAGAGGAAAGGAAAGGTCGAGGGAGAGCCAGATGTGATAAGATCTCCCACCTTATGAACTATATATGGTTGATTAGTTAAAAAACAGGTGTAAGTATATTATTTAAAAGTATGAAGTGGGCTGGGGGTGGTGGCTTACATCTGTAATCCCAGCACTCTGGGAGGCCAAGGTGGGAGGATCGCTTGAGGCCAGGAGTTTGAGACCATCCTGAGCAACATAGTAAGACTCTGTCTCTACAAAAAAGTAGAAAAATTAGCCGGGCATGGTGGTGCAGGCCTGTAGTCTCAGATACTCAGGAGGCTGAGGCAGGATGATTGCTTGAGCCCAGGAATTTAAGGTTGCAGTGAGCCATGATTAGGTCACTGCACTCTAGCTGAGGTGGCAGAGCAAGACCTTGTCTAACAACAACAACAACAACAATAACAAAATATGAAGTGATTTGAAAGGGAAACTAAATAATGCTGTATCTACTTGGAAGGGAAGGAAGGTAGGAACAAGAAGTATCAAAAATTGAAATCCCCAATTAACAAAGTAATAAAATGATTTCTTAATATCAATACCTTCTTTCTTCTTACTTAACAAAGTTGTGATTTGATAATTTCAATACTTTAATGATGCCAATGGTGAATGTTAACTTTTTTTTTTGAGACAGAGTCTCACTCTGTTGCCTGGGCTAGAGTGAGTGCCGTGGCATCATCATAGCTCACTGCAACCTCAAACCCTTGTGCTCAAGCAACTGTCCTGCCTCAACCTTTCGAGTAGCTGGGACTGCAGGTGCATCACAATGCCTGGTTAATTTTTCTACATTTTTAGTAGAGATGAGGTCTTGCTCTTGCTGAGGTTGGTCTTGAACTCCTGAGCTCAAGTAATTCTCCCACCTCAGCCTCCCAGAGTGCTAGGATTAAGGCGTGAGCCACCACATCTGACCAATATTAACTTTTATTACTACTGTATATGTGCAGCTAACAAAGGTGTGACTCCTATTAGCTGTTGTCAAGCACTGTGATATTTTCCTCCAAAGCCAGGGCCGAGGCAGCATGCCTCCTGTTACTAATGCTTCTGTGTGGTCCCCTGCCACACTGGATCTGGGCTGGCCCTGAGACTCACTTGACCCAGTAGGAAGTGGAGGAAGTGACACCCTGCCACCTTGAGCCTAGGCTTTAAGAAGGTCCGGCAGTTTATGCTTTTGTGCATTTTGGAGCCCTAAGCAAACAACTAAGTCCTGCTACTCTGCTGGAAGGACTACATGGAGAGATCACAGGGAGAGAGAAAGGCCCTGAGATAACGGGGTAGGAGACGGCCCTGCTGCCCCAGTGCCCCAGCCAAGCCCAGGCTCCTACCAGACGTGTGAGTGAAGCTATCTTGGGGGTTTCGACCCCACCGCTATCTGACTGCAGCAGCATGCAATACCCCAAATGAGACCAGCAGAAATAATCATTCTGCTGAGCTCCAGCTAACCCACAGAATCTTGAGAGATAATAAGATGGCTGTTGCTTTCAGCCACCAAGTTTTGGGGTGGCTTGTTATGCGGCCAAAGATAACTGTAACAGGCGTGTTTAATCTTCTTCTGTCAGGTCACCCACTTCCTGCTCAAGTTCCAGATTATCAATCCCAAAATTCCAAGAACCAGAGAGTGAGGGAGGAGAGCTAGGAGGACAGAGAGGAGAGAGAAGGCAGCAAGATGTATGGCTGCCACATGGGGTGAACTGGGAGTGGAAAAGACCCCCTGTGGTCAGGGAATCAAAAGACTTTGATACTCATGAATGTCCAAACTCAAATTTGAAGGGTTTTTGTGCCACTGTTATAAATACCTTGCCTCTGTTTTCATATTTTCTTCCAATCCTTAGTCAAGACTGCTACTCAAATATTGCTTTATCTGAGCAGGATTTTTGTGAACATAAAGGAGATGAATCCATGGCTGGATACTTCCTAGGGGAAAATTTAGAACTCCAAGGAAAAGGCTTATTTGCTCCCTTCTTCCTCGTAGGTAGGCTTTACTTGAACTTGGCCCATTAATTTGTTTTGAAAAATGGGCATGACATGCACCACTCCTGAACAGAACTTTCAAGAGGCATTGTAAATTTCCACTGGGTATTTTGTTCCTATGCTCTCTGCCATGAGAAGTGCTGCTCCTTTAGCCTGGGTCCCTGACTGAGAAGACACGTGAACCTGTCCTTGAACTGCAGCCTGGCACAGAGATGTAGCAGCCAAACACAGCCACCGACCTGTCACATGAGAAGGAAATAGATATTTCTCTTTGTAAGCTACTAAGATTTTGAGGTCTTTAAGCAGTATAATTTACATAATCTAGCAAAACTCAATCAATGGGAAGTCTAAACTCTAAGAGGTTCCAGAGGGGAGACAAGAAACCTGGTAATTTACAAGGGGGCCCAAGTCAGATAATATCAGACTCAACGTTGGCAATGCCAGGTATCAGAAGGTAATGGAGCCCTGTCTTCAAAGTTGTGAAAGAAAATTATTCTGAATTTTAAAATCTGTGATGGGCTGGGTGTGGTGGTATGCCCCTGTTGTCCCAGCTACTTGGGAGGCTGAGGAGGCAGGATTGCTTGAGCCCCAGAGTTTGTGACCAGATTGGGCAACATAGTGAGATCCTGTCAATAAAAAAAGTAAAAATAAATAAAAATGAAAATCTGTAACAGAAAAAACTATGAAGATACACATGCAAGGGCTCGCAAAGCTTACCATCCATGTGTTCCCCATGAAGACAAAAAAATTCCATTATATTTTTATCCTACAAAAATGAAAATTAAAAAAAAAACCTCTTTACTGTTAGTGAGGGTATAGGGAAATATGATGGTGGGGATGTAAGTTAATCCATTTCCAGAGAATTCAGTAAAACATATGAAAAATCCTAAAAATGTTCCCAAACTTTTGATCCAGCAATTGTAATTGCAGTAAATTATTTGAAGAGAATTAGCGTCAGTGTAGGCAAAGATTCAGCTACTAACGTGGCATTCAGTCTTATACATAATAGGGATAATCAGAAACAGCCTAATGTACACACTAGGCAGGCATTAACTATGATGTAATTTTAAAAAATATTCCTTTAAAATAAATAATTCATGAATGTCTTATAAAATTTAAAAAGATACAAAAGGCCATTCAGTAAAAAAAAAATGAACCTTTTCCCACCCCTATCCTCCAGTTACTGAATTCCATCCTTGAAGGCAACTGACACAAATTTCCCTTTTAATCCATCCAGAGACATTCTCTCCCTCTATGTCATCTATATCTGTATATATAGTGATATCATTTTCTTTTACGTGTATGGTAGCATATTATACACACTCTTCCACTCTTGGCTCTTTAGACTTAATTCTTGGGGATCATTCAATATGATATGAGCACATGGAGATCTATTTCATTCTTTTAAACAAACACAGAGCTTGGAGGTGTATCCCTTAATCCATGTGATCTTTGATAAGATCATATTTGCAGAAGATTTGTAGAAGAACATTTAGTAGCGTGGATAGATATTTATGATTTATTAAGTGAAAAAAATAAAGCAGCAGATTACAAACTGGTTAAGAGCCATACTCGTCTTGAAGTCTACAAATAATCTCTTTCAAATGCTTAGGACACACATACACGTATTCACATGAAAGCTGGGCATTTGCCATTATAAATTCCTGGAATGACACATCCACTGTGCCCTTTGTCCTAGTGAGTTGGCCTTTGTAGTCAGGGAAACAGCCCTGGTTCATGATCTAAGGAAATATTAGGGAGATAATTCAGCAAAAGATAACACACAGGGTTTTATTGTTCTCTGGGTACTTGGTGGTCTTAACATACTTTTCTTTTCCATGCTTGAGGTAAGCCAAGGAATGGTCTGTACCACCTCCTCCTTTGTTTGCTATTATTTAGAGTTAGAAATACATCAGAAGCATGGACTAATCAGTATCAGAGGCCTTTCAGTCCTGGAGAAACTATAAAACCAACCCTAGGAGAAAAACTAGTTGCAGTCCCTGGGATCAGACCCTAGTGATGGGTCTGCCTTGCACCTTCTGACTTTTCCCTTTGGCATCACTCTGGCTGGATGCTGGACCCTTACCAGGGAGCAACAAGAAGAAGAGAGGTGCCTGGTTCTGATTCTGATATTTTTAAGAGCCTGCATCAGCTGGAACCTTATCTTTGCTATCCACAAGTGGTGTTCATATTGAAACAAGCGTTCTTGTTAAAATAAAATTTTTGTTGGAATAATTCTAGATTTACTGAAAAGTTGCCAAGGTAACACTGATAATTCCTGTGTACCCCTCATCTAGTTTCACCTAATGTTAATATGTTAAGTTACCATAGGACAGAAACCAACACTGATACACTACACTCCAGATCTTATTTGGATTTAATCAGTTTTTCCACAAATGTCCTTTTCCTGTTCTAGTATCCAATCCGGGATCCCACATTGCATTTTGTCATCATGTCTCCCCAGCCTACTCTGACCTGTGATAGTTTCTTGGTCCTTCATGACCTTGACAATGTTGAGGAGTGCTGGTCACGGATTTTGTAGACTGTCTCTCAATTTGGGTTTATTTGATGTTCTTTTCTCACGGTTGTACTGGGGTTACGGGTTGTGGGAAGAATACCAGTGGTAAAGTGCCTCCCTGTCACATCAGAGCTGGGGTCCAGGCCACAACGTGACTTACACTGGTGATATTAACCTGGGTCACAGATTAAGATGGAGTCTGCCAGGTTTCTCCACTGTAAAGCCATAATTTTTTTTACCTTTCCATTCACTAAGTCCAACCCATATTCAAGGGGAAAGAGAACTGAGTTTCATCTTCTGGAGGGAATAGTAGCTACATATATTATTTGGAATTTTTCTGTGAGATGTCCCTCCCCCTAGTTTATTGATTTATTCAATCATTTATATATATATATATACACACATACAAACATCCTTTTGATTAAAAGTAATAAATCCATTTATTTAAGTAAAAGGGGTCAGGTCATTACTTATACTTTAATTAATTTTTTTCCCTGGTTTACTATAGTATTAATACTTTATTTTTCTGTATACAATAATGTGTTCCTGGGGCCTAATGTTCTCACATACCAGTAGAAAACTAAACTTTGTTGTCATCTCTTAAAGAATTGACAATTGCATACAAAAACCTAACATAAATTAAAAGGATGAATAAAGTTACAGGTGTAAATGCAAACCACTTCCAGTTCAAGGCAGGTAACCATCCATGGTGTTCCAGCAGGAAAACATCAGATAAGAAAGGAAACTAACTGGGTCCTAAGGCTTGGACTTTTCCAACCCTGTAAGACTGGCAAGACAAAAATGACAACTGGTTCAGGAACTGTTGCCAGCCTCTAGAGAAATCCTGGACTAGTCTGCTCTGACACTAATACCCTGCACAGATCCAGGGGCCGATGGCCACAGAGGTCCACCAGGCCATGGATTCTCTTCCACAAGGATGTTCTCTCACCTCAGCCACAAAGTGACCAAGCCGCAGGTACTAGGCATTCAAATCAAAGATATGTACAGGGTATTAAACATATATCAAAGGAACAGTTAACTTGAAAGCAAGGTCAAAATCAGCAAGAAGTTCTGCAATCTAGTGCTGGGCCAGATGCAAGCCTCAAGGACAAATTTCTTTTCAAAGGCTTATTGCAGCTTCGGGAGGCTAGCATGAGGTGTATACATTTGCCGGAGCGAATTTATACTTCTGAATTAACTCATGCAGCAAATGCTGTGCATCTGCTTGCAGTCCATTTAGAAGCACTTGCGGTGGATGATGGACTGGCCCACCTGGTGGTACTCCTGCTTGCTCAACTACACCTGCTGCAGATGACAGGGTGGCCAGGATGGAGCTGAGTACTTGCTCTCAGGGCAAGCGATGATCTCGATCTTTCTGGTGTTGGGCACCAGGGCGGTGATCTTCTGCATCCAGTAGGCAATGCCTGGGTATGTGGTGGTGCCACCAGACAGCAAGGTGTTGGCACACAGGTCTTGCGGATGTCCACCTCACACTTAACGATGGAGTTGAAGGTGGTCTCTGGGATGCTGCAGGACTCCATACCCAGGAAGGAAGGCTGGAAGAGTGTCTCGGGACACCAGAATCGATCTTTGTGGATGGCGATCACGTGGCCGTAGCTCTTCTCCCGGGAGGAGGGGCGCGCAGCGGTTGCCCTCTCCTGCTCCAAGTCCAGGGCAGCGTAGCACAGCTTCTCCTTGACGTCGCGCCGACCTCCAGCTCGCTGCGTTGGTGAAGCTGCGGCCGCGCTCCGGGAGGATCTACACGAGGTCAGGTCGCGAAGCAGGGCGGCGTGGGCAGGGCGTGGCTCGCAGAGATGGGCGTCTGTGGGTGACTCGTCTCCAGAGTCCACGACAATGCCAGTGACACGAGCAGAAGCGCACAGGGAGAGCAGGGCCTGGATGGCCAAGTACGTGGCCAGGGTGTTGAAGGTCTCAAGCATGAACTGGATCATCTTCTCTCATCTGGCCTTGGGGTTCAGGAGGGCCTCGGTCGGCAGCATCGGGTGCTCCTCGCGGGGCCACACGCCGCTCGTTGTAGAGAAGTGGTGCTAGACCTTGTCCGCGCTGTCCCAGGTGGGGGCAGACTCCAGGGTCGAGACGCAGCGCTTGCCCTGGGCCTCACCGCCCACGTGGGAATCTTCTGCCCTGGCGCCCGGGGTCCGACAATGCAGGGGAACACGGCTGCGAAGACCTTGTCCCCAGCAAAGCCGGCTTTGGACATGCCGATTTCCTCTTCCACTGCGATCACGGAGTGGCGGGAGTGGGCTGGTGACCGCTAGTGACAGCCTCTCTCTCATGCTTTCTGTGAGACGGAATACAGACTCCTCTAGGCGCTGCTACTGGATATGGGACCGGGGGGCTCTACAAACAGTTTAATTTCAGCTCTGCCGTGTATCAGCTGTATCACCAAGGGCAAGTTTCTTAATTCTGTACTCAGTTTTCTTTTTTCAAAAATGGAGACATTACGTACTAACAATACTATTATTAATATTATATAGGGGTGTAAAGATTCAGTTCAGTGAGATAAATTCACCTTAAACCAATAGCAGAGGGTCTAATACATAGCAATACTAATATATACTATGAGGTGTTATTACTCACATGATTTAATTTAGTAAATTTAGAAATATATATGTACATGTGCATATGTGTACACACGCACAGAGAAAATCAGAGATTGATGATATTATTGGTGATTTTTACTTTCTTCTCTTTATTTGTATATTATAGATTGTCTATAATAAACCTTTAGCATTTTTTTAAAAAGGAGAAAATAATAAAAGTCCCCAGATTAATAACACCTGGCACTACTAAAAGTGTGGAAAATGACGGCTAGGCTATCGCATACCACTGCTGGGAAGAAAACTTGATAAATTTTTTCCAAAGTGTGTCGACAATAAGTATCACAAGCATTAAAATGTTGCAGACTATCTGACTCAGCAATTCCACTTCTAGCTATTTATCCAGATGAAAATATTGTACAGTATACATGCACAGAGAGTTATCCATACAAACGTTTAGTGCATCAGTTATAAAAGCAAAAACTGGTAACAACTGAATGCCCAAATATAAATTATAGTAGTGTGTAGCCAAAAGATCATTTTGTATTAATAGAAGAGCATTTGATAACATTTTTAAAATGCTCACAATGCATTTAAGTGACAAACGGCAGTCACAAAAATTATGGCCAGTATAATTTTATTCCTGTCAAATATACACACATGCATGCACAGAAAAGATTGTTTAATATGTATATACACTCACACAGTATTATCTAAATGGCACTAGTTATTATCTCAGGATAGTTAGATTATGAGTGACTTCCTGTTTTCTTATTTGGGTTTATCTGTATTTTCCTGATTGCCTACAAAAACTCTGTATTATTTTTGGAGGTAGAAAAGGCAATACTATTTTTAACATGCTCATCGTAGAAAATTTGGAAAATACAAAAGCAAACTGCAAAGCAGTATTATAGGATGACCATATAAAATATTCACCAAGCACTTAATTTTAGTTGTCTCTTAAGACAGGGGATTGTGGGGAAAGATCTGAAGGTTTAATTTTTTTTCACAATTTTTGTATATTATTATCTCTGTAATCTGAAATATGTCAATTTAAAAATAAATAAAAACCCCATTTTACAGGGCTGCATAATAGTTCACTATATCCTAAAATTCTCCTCTTTTTAGACATTTAGGTTTATTTCCACCTTTTCATTATTATGAATAATGATAATGCTTCAATGAATATCTTTGTTCTCAAATCTTTTTTCTATTTCATTATATTCTATGATAAATTTGAAGAAGGGGAATTCCTAGATCAATTAGTGTATGCTAATCTTAAAGAATTTTGCTTGAAATGTATGTGTGTATACATAAAGAACAGTAGATTCAACTTTCTATTTCTTAACTAAAGACTTTTAAGTTTATGGTTTCTAATTTACTCAAAGAATTTCTCATGGGAAAATGTATCCTCTTTGGAAATATATTCCAGAGTCTTATTTGGAAATAATTTCTCAACCCCAATAGAAGGCTTAAAATCTGGCCTAGTAGTCTAACAAAAATGGAGGCAACAGATCAATTCGCTATTGATTCATTACGCTACTATGACGGGGGCCAATTCACTGGCGATATTCTAGTATAGACTTGAGAAGAGAGAATTCATCATTCCATGGTTTTATCATCTATTCTATTTTTAAAAAATAAATATAGCCATGCTTTTAAAAAATGTTTTATTGAAATTTAATTGATATGCCATAAAATTCACCCTTTTAAAGCATACAATTCAGCGGGTTTTTTTTAGTATAGTCACAGATTGTACAACCATACCACTATCTATTTTTGAACAACTTCATCATCCTTGCTTTTCAAAATTATTTTTCCATTTTATTTTATAATTATACATAAAAGCTGCCTCAAATTCCTTATCAAAGAAGGCAATAAAGAGATATAAATAGTTAAATAAACAAACATGGTTTTGACCACCTACTTAATCTACGTTTAACATTTCTTTGGGTCTTTTAACTTTTTCAAGGCCTTGGTTTCCTTATCTGTAAAATCAGAACTTTGGCATGATCTCACAAAGGACTCCTTGATTTAAATTCTTTTTATGTAGTATTCATATGTCCGTTCATATTTCATGCTAATTTTACACCATTGCTTTGGTTAGAGTCAGGCCTTGCACGTACAGAAGAGGAATATGCAGATGACTGCGCTTAGAAATCTGATCCGATGTCCACAAAAAGAGACCAAACATTTTGGAGCTGGCCATTTAGCTAAGGACACAGTGTTTTTACAGTTATTTTAATTAAGGTTGGCAATAGAGAAATCACAAATATCAAGTTGTAAAAGTTGAGTGAAAATTGAAAATGCCCCAAAGCAGGGGACTTGGCTTTTGACAGTTAATGTTTATCAACTTTAAATGCAAAGAATAAGTGAAAATTTTGGTGGACATTTTCTGAAATTTTTAAAGCTGGCTCTACCACTTTCTGGCTACCTCTCTGAACCTGAGATTCCTTATTTATAAAATGTGGTTAATGAAACCTACTTCCTACGTTGTCTGGGAAAGTACAGGAGAGAATATATATAAAGCCTCCAGTACAATGCCTGGCATCTGATAAGGGTTTAATGCAGTTTAGTTCCCTTGGACCAGTTAATCTACCAAGAACTTTAAGGCCATCAGAAGAAAGGTAATAGTACATATAGGTTGGAGAAATGTTGGTCAAAGGATACAAAATTTCAGTTAGATAGGAGGAATAAGTTAAAGAGATCTATTGTACAATATGGTGACTATAGTTAATAACAATGTATTGCATTTCTGAAAATTGCTAAGACAATTGATTATAAGTGTTCTCATCATGGAAAAAAAGATAAGTACGTGAGGTAATGCTTATGCTACTTAGCTCAATTTAGCCATTCCACAAAGTATATATATTTCAAAACAACTCGTAATAATAAATACATATAATTTTTATTTGTCAATTAAAATAAAAAATTAGCTAGGTATGGTGGCAAGCACCTATAGCTACTTGGGAGGCTGAGGCAGAGGGATGGCTTGAGCCCAGGCATTGGAGGTTGCAGTGAGCTATTTTGATGCCACTGAACTCTAGCCCAGGCAACAGAGCAACACCCTATCTCAAAAAAAAACGTACGTATAAATATATGTAAATAATAATATTTGCATAAATTTGTGAAATCAATATGAATTGAAAAAGCCATAATTTGTCTCCATAATGTATTAACAATTTGTATTTCAACATTTAATAGCTGCTTTATATTGAGAATATTGATTAAACTATTTCCTTCCTTTATACTACATAAAGCTTCAGATTTCTAGTTATTTAATCCTTCTTCCTACCTTTTGTCCTGTCAAATTTCCTAAAATATTAAACTGCATTGGTCATTATTGTTCCCTTAAGAGATTAGAAATTCTGAAAATTAAAAAAAAAAACAACACTGTGTAAATCTCTGCAAGATAAGGTAATAGGTGTGGTCAGCAAATTGAGATAAAATCCAAAACATGGTAAATAACGTTCTGGGATTTTTGCATATTGAGAGAGTGCCCGAAAGTCTCCTGGCAATGATGTTGCTAGATGGAGCCTTCTTGGGATCCTGGCCAAGGATTTACTTTAATCCTTAGGAACTGTGCAATTTAAGAATTGAAGTTACAATTTCACTTGTATTTAATAGCTATTCTCTCTGCCATGTATATTCTTCTTTGTCAATTTTATTGATCAAAGGGCCTGTTGTGCACTTATTAGGCAAGAATGGGAGTCTTCCTCTTCAGAGTGGCATCCAGCTCATCTATTTATGGCATGCCGTCATCTATGGCAGCAAGGAGTTTAAAGAGCTTACTAAGGCAAAACCAAACAACAGCAACAACTGAACAAAAACCAAGCCTGGTGTTGAATAACATAAAACATCTTACGTATTTTTGGCTTGCTTAAAAAAATGAAAGCTGGTCTTTTCCTTACAAAGCAACTGAACCCCCAGGATTTTGCTTTTGCCACTGTGGAGCTTGCTGTCTGCCGCAGACAGGACTGAGAGGAGAGATCTCAGGATAGATCGGGAAGGTGGAAGGACACAGGACTGATTTCTTCCTTGTGAAATGGATAGCTCATGATTCCCTAGCGAGGCCCTCACCTTTCCATCTAATCTGCAACAGATCTGAGAAAAGGAGGATGGAAGAGGATGCAGGAGCAGGACAATAGATAGATGACAGCTCTTTGTTTATGTCATTTCACAAAATAGCTCAGTTCGAAAGATCCTTAAAATCATCTAGCTTGACTACTCCTTATTACAGACTGAGGGGCCAGCGAGGCAGGGGAATATGCCCCAAACCGTGCAGTTAGTAGCAGAATCGGCTCTAGAACCCAGTCCAGGTATTTTCCACTTTCCCACACTGCTTTGATGAATTTCTTTGGAAGAATAGATGTCCAAGGCTGGCGATGGTAAATTTTCAAAGCAGACAAAGTTTGCTGTGGGCACATTTCCAGCTCCATTTCTCCTCCCTTGTGGTACCCTCCACTCCCAATCCCTAAGGAAAGGCTCAGTGCCTTGACGTTGCCCTCTGGACACCTGGCAGTCCCACCAGCCCCAGCCCAGACTTCCATTTTCTTAGCATAATGATGACAAACAGGTCTTGGGAAAGCTATTCCTTTAAAAGAAATTCACATAAAAATTCCAACTGGTACTTAATCTCCTTACTCTTCACAGTGGGATTGCTTTGAAACTCTAATTTCTAATTACATTCTAAAAATGTTCTAATTTCTAAATGTTAAATATTTAAGGCAGAATGAGGAAGGGATTTTTATCTTTTCTAGGCCAGTCAGCGAGTAGGGCAGAATTAATTATGGTCTTGCTCAATTTCAAGTCATAAAGGGCTTGACGTACAGGGAAAAGTAAGCTGGTGCATAGCAGAGCCAGGGGAAGAGATCTTTTGTTCCCGGTTGGAAGTACTGTGAGCTGTCAAGGTATGAACCCAGCACAGCCCTCTGGCGTTTGGCACAGTACTAGCCCTGGGTTACATTTGGAAATTGGATTTGGAAATGGAGGAAGGGACTTTTGATGGGTCCCTTGAAGTCAATTCATAACTAAGTACCCATTATTTAGTGGGAATATTCGATGGAGTCAACTTTGGTAAAGGATTTTTTTTTTCTAAATGAGATTACATTTAAGGAATAAGAGGCTGTACATACTGCATCCAGAGAGATGCCAATCTTTAAAATATACTGTAGGAATTTATTTGAATTCAATCTAAGATGATTTTCAAATTTAGTTTATATAAGATAGTGCTGGTATTTTACAGGGAGTTCTTAGACGAGATGAAATACAGAGTGATTTTCTTTGATCTGAATATTGCAGGTAGTAGTAGGAGGAAATTAGCAAATTCAGGAGAAAGGAAATTGGGTAACAGGGCAGGTCTTTGTCAGAGCACATAGCGGAGTGATGAGAATTCGGGGAAGATGAGACAGGATAGGGATTCGAATCCAAGAAAAGTAGTTGTTGGCTAGACAGGAGGGTAATCAGGAAAGGAGGAGAGGAACAGTGGAAAGGAAATCTTCAAACAGGGACTTCTTCAGGACAAGTAACAAGTTACAAGGATTCTTTCTAGCTGATGCTTCTGATGGCTCCTCTTCTCACCATTTTCTCTCACTGTAAGTATTTCTAAAGGATTAGGACTGAATTTTCTTCCCACTCACAGCACTTCCTTACTGCCTCAGGAAAATAAATTGCTCATATGGTTTCAGTCCCCAGAATACACAGCTTAAATTAAGACTTGAATCTCTAGCCTGGATCGCTTACATTTTCTCTAGTTGTTTCTGATAGCTAATCACCCTAGACCTTCTAATGGGCACAAATTTGTTTTCTGTATTCCCATCCCTAAAATGCTTTTTCTTGGTCAGGCGCGGTGGCTCATGCCTGTAATCCTAGCATTCTGGGAGGCCAAGGTGGGAGGATCACTTGAGTTCAGGAGTTCGAGACCAGCCTGAGGAAGAGTGAAACCGTGTCTCTACTAAAAATAGAAAGAAATTAATTGGCCAACTAAAAATATATAGAAAAAATTAGCCAGGCATGGTGGCACATGCCTGTAGTCCCAGCTACTCG
>CAUYRT010037720.1:0-31849 GCA_963574885.1 Lepilemur ruficaudatus
AGAGTAGATTTTTAAATGTAACAAGATAAGTCAACTTGAGTGGTAATATATTTTGGGAGATCAGCTCACTATAAATTGTGACTGTAAACATTATACTGTAAATGCTTTGTAGTTTTCCCCCAATAAAAAAGAAAAAAAAAAGAAAAGAAAAGAAATAGATTAGCAGTATATCTATGAAATTTACCTGTATGTTAAAAATGGTCTTTTGGCTTATGCATTATGACTATCCTACGCTATGCTAATATGTGAATATTTCTACTAATAATATAAGCTATTAAAAGTAGAAAATTAAAAGTGAAAGATTTCTATATGAAATATATTTATCAGCATGAAGTTTTTGCTCATTTAGAACCCATTTAATAAGTGTATTGATTTTAATGATTGCATTTTCTCCACTGAAGTTCTCAATAATAATCCTTGGATATAAAAATAAATCCAGTCTTGTTACTTCAAAGCAAGTCAAATAAAATAAAATTCTTTGAGATAAATTGTATAACTGAATTTTTGTAACAATTTATCTCAATAGGAATAGAAGCCATTATTACTATGCAGATAAGGTGGCAATGGAAGTCCAATGAGATATAAAGACTATGGGTATTGAATGCAGTACTGTAATCTGTTTGCCCTGATTCTTCAAGGGCTTTCCAAAATGTTATTACAAAGTTCATATTTTCAATATATCACATAATAGATGAATAGACTATTGTTATAGCCCTAAAACCTGTCTGTTGGAATTCTTTTCAGGAAAGTGAAACCGGTAGTTTCTTATTTTTAGGTTTTTCTATCCATATACAGTAGTCCCTCTTTATCCATGTCCCCCCACCCTCGTGGTTTCAGATATTCACAGTCAACCACTATCCAAAAATATTTAATTAAAAATTCCAGATAAACAATTTCCAAGTTTTAAATTGCACACAGTTCTGAGTAGTGTGATAAAATTTTGTACTGAATCGTTCTGTCCCACTTGAGAGGTAAATCATCCCTTTGTCTAGCATATCCATGCTATGTATGCTACCTACCCGTTAATCACTTAGTAAGTCATCTTCTATGTTATCAGATTGACTGATTTTCTTGGTATTACAGTGCTTTTGTTCAAGAACCCTTATTTTATTTAACGATGGCCTCCAAAGCACAAGGGTAGTGATACTGACATATTGTTATAATTGTTCTATTTTATTATTGTTGTTGTTAATCTCTTAATGTGCCTAATTTGTAAATTAAGCTTTATCATGAGTATGTACATATAGGAAAAACATAGTATATGTAGGCTTTGGTACTATCAAAGGTCTCAGGCAGCCACTCAGGGGCTTGGAACATTTCCCTTACAGACAAGGAGGGACTACAGTATTTTATAGAGAAATGGAAATGTCCTCTTATATTAGACAAGTTTTAACAAAAGGAAATCAGCGTAAATTATTTCCCGTAATAATGAGAAACTTGTTTTTCTTATGCATACATCTTTCTAGGTAGAAAGAATGCTTTTGGGGGAATTTAAATATATGTGGATGAAAAGTTGACTTCTTTAATCTAAGCACAAGTGTTGCTTTAATTTTTCTTTATTTTTTAATTTTTGCAATGCAAATTGTGTAAGACAAATAACTTTGAGACCTTTTTTTCAGCTTATTAAAAGTATTTAAAATATTCAGTCCTACCATTTTAAAATAATTATATACAAAATCATGCATTATACACTAATTCCTTCTGAGAAGCTTAAGGCCTCTAGGTATTTCTCTCACTTTAAAGAGTAGGAGAAATTCTAAGCTATAATTTTTAGTGTCTCATATTTCAGTGTAATATGTTTTAGTGTCTAAAAATTCTCATTATTAACAACTAAATGTATAAAATTCTCTTTAATATACAAAGTTATGATTTTACAATGTCTTTTAGTATAATACATTTTAGTGTCTAAAAAGCATCTCTAATGTTTAAAATTCTCCTCAATCCAAGTACAATATATGTATTCCAGACCTCTGCCCTGTTAAAAGGGAAAAGCATATTCTCATTTTGTAAAATTATAAGCATATAGCTTTCTTAAAACGTACTTAACTTTCTCCTTCTCATGACTTCTTCTCTTAGCTAAATAATACCAATTAAAAGTTTGCTCTCACAACACTGTAAAATTGATGAGAGTGGGTCAGACATGAGTGGGAGCTATTTTAGTGATCCAGGCAAAAGATGATGACCACTTTGACTTAGATGGTGGAAAGGGAGAATTAGGCAGATTTGACTGTGTGTGATTGTTTTTATTATGGTAAAAAGCACATAAAATTTGCCATTTTAGCCATTTCTAAGGGTACAATTCAGTAGTGTTAAGAATATCCATGTTGTTGTGCAACCATCACCACCATTGTATCTCCAAAACTTTTTCATCTTGCAAAACTGAAACCCTGTATCCATTAAATAATACCTTCCCACCTTTCCCTCCCCTTAACCCAGGGTTGGGGAACCTGTGGCCTTTTAGGTCCTTAAATGCACCCTTTTTACTGAATCCAAGTTTTAAAGAACAAATCCTTTTATTTTTATTGATACATTTTTATTCATATTTTATATTTTTATTTTATTTTTAAGTGAACGTATTTAAAATACCAAAGAATAAAATAAGTTTCAACAAAATAATCCTCCCAGATTGACCTACACAATTAGAACATTAGTAAGCCATAAGTACTAGATTGATGGCTACTATGCCCATGATTTAGTTCGAACTTCCCCCGCCTGACTAGTGCCGCTACTACACGAGGCTGGTTGGTGAGAGTTTAGGGGGTCAAGTATGCCAGTCTGTTATCAGCTTTTGACAATGGTACACTGTGTTTCTGTTTGAAGTGGAATTTGTGAACAGTTGCACAGCTCGACTATATTTTTTAACTCTGTCTGCTTAACAGCCCATCATGTCAATAAGACCAAGAGAACGCTGAAGGAAGAAAACAGATTTTTTAATGAGGATTGGGAATTGCAATATTATCTTGTTTCTGCTAAAGATAAGACGATTTGGCCAGGCGCAGTGGCTCACGCCTGTAATCCTAGCACTCTGGAAGGCCGAGGAGGGCGGATCGCTCAAGGTCAGGAGTTCGAAACCAGCCTGAGCAAGACTGAGACCCCGTTTCTACTAAAAATAGAAATAAATTAATTGGCCAACTAAAAATATATAGAAAAATTATCCAGGCATGGTGGCACATGCCTGTAGTCCCAGCTACTCGGGAGGCTGAGGCAGGAGGATCGCTTGAGCCCAGGAGTTTGAGGTTGCTGTCAGCTAGGCTGATGCCACGGCACTCTAGCCTGTGCAACACAGTGAGACTCTGTCTCAAAAAAAAAAAAAAAAAAAAGAAAAAGAAAAGAAAAGAAAAAGAATAGTAGAGTGGAATGTAGTAAAATTAACGGAAAGGGTCAAACAACAGAGCCTGGACAATTAATCTGGCCATCCAATTGAGAGTAGGAAAGACAATGTCAGTTAGGCAAGTAACCCCTTCTGTTACTAAAAGCAAATGTATCACCTGCCCCTGTAAACTTTTAGGGGAAATAGTTCAAAATTATAATATATAATACATATACAAATGGAGGGTCTTCAGTTTGAGTGAGATCAATGGTCTGGATTCTTAGCATTTTTTTATACAGTGTCAATTCTAATGCCTCTTTGGCTAATTTCCACAGTGGCTGAATCTTTCCTCAAACTGAATGGAAATTCCCATTTTGTTTTTTCAAACTTTCTAATTTGCAAGCTTTCTAATGAAGCCTTTGAGGCCTTCATTAGAAAGATTACCTCAGACTGACTGACTGCTAGCCAGGTCGTTGAATAACTCACCTAAGAGACTATTTTGAAGTTATGTTCTCTTAGGTGGCACATGTTTATTCAGTTACTCCTCTTAGAATGTTAGTTCTATTCTAGGATCTGTATCAGTCTCCAAAGGGCCACAATTTTTAGGCTTAGACAGCATCAGCTTTGTCTCCCTAAAACACAGGTGTGCCTTGGGCTTTCTTCAAAAGCTGCTTCAAAAATCAGTGACGTGAATCTGAACATACTATAATAACTGTGGTTGCTGAGAGCAGACCATGTGTATACTCATATGCACAAACACACATACACATTCCTAGTTTAACTATTCACTAACCCTGTCCACTTTTTTCCACAGTGTTTTGTTTCTCCCCTCGAACAAAGTTTTTAATGCATTCTACAACACTAATAGAAATAAATATCCCTTTGCTACAAATATTAGGGAATCCAGGTGGGCCTGAAAGTCTACCCAGAGTTCACCTCTCTGATAATGAGACTGAGAACCTCCCTTAATTGAGCCTGCCAGACCACCTGTTACACTTGGATAATTCAGAAACAGCTTTTCCCGTTAATTCATGCCAGACATGAATCTAATCCTAAATAGGGCCGTTATAAAGCATTTGAATTAGAAATAAAACCGTTATAACCATACCCCTGCATTTAAAAATATACTTTCAGACAATAGTGTAGCAGCATTCCAGTATTTTCACCATAATACCTATTTGACATACAGTGCTTTTTATACATTTCTAAATAAGGGACATTGTTGAGGAAACCATTTAAAAATATTTGCAAACCATAAGTTTGAAGAAACTTGAACTTGTAGGCTGTAAACAATTATTTTGAATTATTTATCAGGCAATTCATAGATCTCCGTTTATTTGGGATCAGTTAGTAGAAAATAATTTTGTTCCTTTGGTAGTGTCATATTTCCTTTTCCATGTTCCTTGAAGTTTTGCATTGCTGACTTCACATATGAAGAGGGAGTCACCTCTTTCAATCTTTACTGACTAGCTTCAGGAGAGAAAGACCTTCATCAGTCAGCCTGGCTGTGAATTCTACGGGGTCTCTCCGAGTTTTTCTATGGATTCACCTGCTCCATTCCTCTCATTCCCTGTTGGAGGGGGAAGTATCATGAGTGTAGGCCTTTTCTTGATCCCACAGTCAGGCTGGGTGCTGAGAGTCTCCGTTTTATTTTTCTTAGGGCAGTGCCCTAAAGTGCTCAAAGTAAACCACCTTCCCCCGGTCTTGCAGAGTTAAGCCAGGTGTCTATGTGTGTTTGTGCATGATCTGCAGAGGCTATGGGGAGAGGGTGGGTAGAAGGGCATGGGAGGGCTAGAGGCAGGTATGGGCGCCTTAGAAAGGTCCACAGGTGATGCATCTTTTGAAGTTAATGGGAAGGGCTCTTGAAGTTAATAAGGTGGTTAGTAGAAACCCTGGCTCTTTTGTAAGTCCTGTGCTCCAGTTTCTGTGAGCTCCTGACCTTTTCTCTTGCTCCTACCTGTCCCCGGACTATTCAGCTAAGCCAATCTCTTCTGTGTTCTGGGTGAAAGATAGAAGTAGCGTTACTGGGCAGCATCATGCATGGCTAGAGACACCCAGTGCTTACAATGCTCTCACTTTCCCCTTGAGAAAAATTGTACACTGAGCATTTCTCTCTTGGCATCAGGCTTTGCTGCCTTGGGGAAGGGGTGATTCAGGTAAAATAAAACTGTTTCTCTTACCCTCTTTAGTGTGTTTATTCTTGGATACTTTTTCTGCCACGGGGTCCTGGGACTAATCCTCTAAATTTTGTACCATTCTATAAATCTCATTTTCCAGTTAATGGCAACCAGAAAAGCAGATAGAAAGGCATTCATTATTGGGAGTGGTTTGGATAAAGTCTCAAGTGCCTCGGCCCATGATAGAACATGATAGAGGGAACATGACTGTCATATCAATTACAGTACAGTGTATCCGAAGGTAAGGAAATAGTATTTTATTCAGGATAGGCTAGATTATAATGCAGTAGTAAATGACTTTTAAAAAAGTTATTATTTGAATACTTACAAAATTTAAGAATCATGACATCATGATGAACATCTTTAGAAATACAGAATTCTCAAAATAAATTCAAAACAGAGACATAGCAATGAAGTACAACAGATTCAGATAGATAAATTATTAGGCTATTATTTAATGTTCTTATGTATAGTTTCATATATTCCAAATATTCTTTGTAAATGAAAATTTATATAGACATTTATATTTAGGTTAATCTATTTTAATTCCAAATAAGTTAATTCTTGTCCTACTTGAATTTTAATAATAGAGCTAAATTAAAACTGTTACTCAGAGCTTTTTTAAAAAAACTATTATGTTAGTAATGGGTTCCGCAGAGATAATATACCTAGTTTTCTGTAAATGCTATCTATTTTCTTAGTAATCTACAATTCAGGTTTTAGGCAGCAGCTGTTGAAAAAAGTAGAGGACAGTAATTTTCATTTTTTTTTAATTGTAAAGTTCTAGAGCAGGTCACTGCTATTAACATATTCATCACTCAACATTTTTTAAATATAACTTAAATTGAGTTTAGTGATTAAATGCTGATTTATGAAAGTTCTTCTTTAATGAAACTTATTTTTATAAGCTCTCTGAACAGCAAGAAGTTGGACTTCAGCTCCAAGCTCGTGGCTGTTTGTTTGAGTCACTTTCTACACAAACCTCAGCTCTGAACTGGCTACCTTATTTAGAGTCATTATCAGCTTACTTTAGTGCTGACATTGTTGATGGATTCAAAGTAGTGAAACTGACAATTCTGTAGCTAATGCTGGTGTCTTTGGAGCAATGAAGTGAGTTTCAAAGGGAGGCTGAAATTGAATACTCATATACCCTCAAATATTGTAAATCATGAAATATATATGTATGTTTATATAGTTTTGCCTTTTACTTTGTAGTGGAGTTTCTTTTCTGCATGGACAATTTTATTTATTAAAGTTATAAAAATATCATGGCTTTCCTTAAACTTTTGGCTTTTCTTTAAAAATTAATCTTGTTCTTATCAGAAGTTTGTCTCTTCTAAACTGATCTGAGTTAATTTATTGGAACTGTGAGGAAGAGAGGTTATATAATTTGGGCACAGAGGGAGAATCAGTGTCCTAGAACTTACCGATGGCACCTTCAAAGGTGACTCAGTTGACCAGAAAGTGTTGATTTCCACTTTGTAATTTTAAAAAGTATATGACAATCAAAGGGCATTTCAAGACCCAGGAGGGAGTGGAAGTAGCAGATAAGCATGATGATTGCAAAAGCTTACTAGATTGAGTAAAAGAAATATGCATTGCTGTCAAAAAGTTAAAATGTAAAATAGCCAAACCCTCTTCTATGGCTCTGATGATAGCAATCAACAAAACTAGGAAGATGATGTGGCAGGATTCAGAATGTGATTGAGAAGGACTAACAGAGGGAATTATCATGTCCTCAGCTTTAGAGTCAAATAAATGGGCAATGTGGGCCCAATCTTTTGTGAACTTAAAAATGGGAAAAGCTATAGAGAGTTAACATCACGATTTTATGCATTAAATGAGATATTTGGGGCTCTTTCCGGCTGCAAGTAGAGGCACAATTGGGTTAATGGTGGTTGGCTTTACGGACCTGAGGGAAACTGAGAGTGACAGGTAATCGTTTCAGCACCCTTCTGGCCAGCCTCAATAGAAATGGAGTGGGCACCACTTATAGTACACCTGGAGCTCTCACATCATCTTCTCTCAGGAGCGACATCCTTGGTTTTTACTAATTTGATTCTGGTAAATGCAGTACACTTGCTCTACTACTGCTGTTGCCACTGCTGAGTAAATTTTCTCTTCTTTCCTCTCTACTTTATTTGCTTTTGCTTGTGGCTTCAGCTTAGTGCCTGGTGATAGTATCTCTTTTCTGCCCTTCTGTTATTTGCTGACTCTCCTTTCTGCCTCATTGTCAAGTTGTCCAAGATAGAGGATTTCCAAGGTCAGTTAGTCACTATTCGTGACAGAATGTCCCTGTTGGACTGGTCTTTTATGCTAGATCAGGTGTGCTTACCTTTGGAAAGTGACTGTCCCAAGTCCAATTGCCACGGCCACAGTGTAATGAAAAGCATGCATTTGTTCATTCAGTATATATCAATCAAACTCCTCTTTTGTGCCATGCAGAGTACTAGATGCTGGTGCTATACCAGTAAACAAGAATCATGATTTTTAATAAAGGGAGAACAACACCTACAACAACACAAAATATACTCAACTAAAATAAATGCACATATTAAAGAACTCAGACTTGAAAGAAACCCCTCGGAATGAGGTTGCCATGACCATCTTGATAAGGCTCTCCTGGAGAGAACTCATAGTCCAGCAGGTGCCTTGTTTGACCTGTTAAAGTAATTTTGATCAAGATGATTCACACTTGTGTGATATGGAATTTAAATAAGGGAGAGGAATTGAAAGCAGAAAGTGAAAATCATATATAGCTTATATATTTTCCTGATGATAGCTTCAACCAAATGAGTGGTAGTTAAATGCCCTTAAGAATCCAATATAACAATAGAAATAGCTTAGTTTACATGTTAATTTGTAGTTGACCATATAGTTTGGGAAAAAGAAGTGACATTACTCAAGTATTTAGGGCCTTGAGAAATATCATGGCCATTAATTTTGAATGTCCTTCCACAAGATGGCACTTATAATCTCTTTTGTTTTTAATTTCTTACTTGTTAAAAAACAATGTTATTTTTTACAAAGTTGAAGAAAGTATAAAACCATAACATACATTTGAAAATGCACACAGCTCATTTCACATACTTTTGACTGGTTTATCTTCTTTCTGATCATTATAATTTATCTTTTATGAGACATCAAAAGATGACACTACTTTTGAGGGGTTCATGTTCCTCTATAGATCCTGACCCCTGATTTAATGCACATTTAAAGATGGTATCCATGGATATTTATAGTAATCCAGATAAGTGTAAGCAATAAAACAAATACTGATAATTTAGTATTCTAACTACTTATTTTATAATTCTTTTCTACAGGCCTGAACTCCTTCCCTGAAAATACTTAGCCTGAAAAAAATTAGAACATATTTTTCATACATGATTTTTCTGTTATTACGTATTTTTTCCCTTGGATGTATTTTTAAAGATGTATTACATTTATATTAATTTTTGAGATGGGAGCCTTTTAGGTTAAATTTCTCCATTCCAATTTGATCTTTTACAGTCACTCCTGCATCTAGATGCCCTCTGGAATAACTACCATAGTAAACAGACTTGCAGAATTGGCAGGAAACACTGGAAAGTACAGTGTTCAAGATGTTGTCACTCTTTGGAATATTCTTTGCATTTTTCTTATCTCAGAACCCAGGTGGAGGAAAAATCAAAGTCTTCATGACTATGCCCTTCATGAAAGATGTAACTAGAATAGGCTTATTATGCAAACTAGTGAGTAGGATGGAGACTGACTAAAAAAGAGCGTTTCTATTGTCAGGCTCTAACTTTTAGGAAGCTGGGCAAGCAAATGTATTAGTTTCCTATTGTTAGTGTAATAAATTAGCACAAATGTGGTGGCTTAAAACAACACAAATATATCACCTTGCAGTTCTACAGGTCAGGAGTCCACCATGGGTCTCAGGGTGTTAACAGGGCTGCCTTCCTTCTGGAGGCTTTAGGGGACAACCTGTTTCTTTGCCTTTTCCAGCTTCTATTATAGAAACTACCTCCATTCCTTGGCTCATGGACCCTTCTTTCATCTTCAAAGCAGTGGTGTTGCATGATCAAATCTACTTGGTTTCTGTTGTCATACCACCTTCTCTGCTCTGTGATATCGGATCTTAATGCATCCATCTTCTCATTCATTAAAATGACTGTAACATAACTAAATAAAGATACTTGATCATATTTATATAATAATAGTGACTTTATCAGAGATGAAAACAAATTACAAATGTAATAAAAAATACAACAAATTAATCAGGATATAAAAGTACTCCAGATGAAATAAAAATAATGGAAAAAATAACTTTAAGAGACAGATAGCAGTTACTCCAAAAGAACAATTAAACAACAATCTAAAAAACTCAAAAGAACACAATTAATGGATATATAAAAGAAAAGAAATTTTATCATGGGAGAAATTGTTTGCACTATATAAAGCAAGAGAGCACTCTTTTGAATATGCATATAACTCTTATTTATTAATAATATATAAACTACCAAATAGGGAAAATATCTAAACAGATAATCAAAGCTGCCAATAAACACATGAAGAGTTATTTAGCTTGATTCTTAATTAGGAAGATGCCAATTAAACAATATGTATGTACTATATCCTTCTCATCAAATCGTGAACATTTTAAATTCCGTTATTAGATGATTAAGAAAATCACTACAATTTTGCTACAGTCCTTGCATATGGATTAAATCTAAAAATGAATCACCCAGAAATTCAAACTTTTGGTACTTGCCCTAGAGAAATACTCATATACATGTATAAAAAGACATACAAGTATTTTTATCATTGTTAGTAGTAGAGAAAAATTGACATCAAAATAAATAAAAGCCATCAAAAGGGGAGTAAAAATATAAAATGTGGCAAAACATAATTAAATAGTATACTAAAATTAAATGAAATGTACTAAATCTATGTGTTTCAACATGTGGGAAAATTTTAAAAAAACATTAATGAGTGAATGATGTGATATGCACGGCATGAAATATTTATGTAAATGAAAACACAGCATTTTTGGAGCCAGCGGTGGTGGCAACCACTTGCAGTCCAAGCTAATCAGGAGGCTGAGGCTGGAGTATTGCTTGAACGCAGATGTTTGCAGCCAGCCTGCACAACACGACAAGACCTTGTCTCAAAAAAAAAAAAAAAATACAAAATAACACTAGAACATGTATATAGCTACATATACATATTTGCAAAACTTTAAATATTGAGGCACATAAAGCAAATTTCTAATAGTGTTTATACCAGTATAGAGAAGGAGTGGGTCAGCAATGGAAATGGTGATTGAAGAGAACCTAGCTTTGTGAGTAATGTCTCCAGTTATTTTATTTCCAAGTATACCTGTATTCATATTTTCAGTAGTTTGTAAAGTATGCAGATGGAGAGAAAAATGTGTTTATGAGTAAGCTAAATTATAAAAAGTAGTTAATTCTGGAAGCTGGCAATATAGGTGATTGTTAATTTTATTTCCTTTTCATAATGCTTTCTAAGTTTATAAATATTTTTATTAGGATAATTATACTAAAAAAGTAATTATTAAAAAAGCTCAACAGATTAACTTCAGAAAGCACAGAGCCAGTGTGAAAATTAGTGAGCAGAGGAATCTATACCAAAAGCATCATAAGGAGGCAAAGAGATTAAAAAAAGACATATGAGGGAACAATTAAGAGATGAGTGTAGCTTTTAAGGATTCAATAGATCTAATAGATACATCCATAGATACAATAGATCCATAAATCCATAAATTACTACTAGGAAATGAATAAAGAGAATGGCAAAGAAACAATAATTGAATTTATAATGTCAAAGAATTTTCCAGAACTGAAAAATACATGAGTCTACTGATTAAAAGTGTGCATTGAATGCCCAGTAGGATAAATAAAAATAAATCCACATCTAGACACATCAAGATTAATGAGAACATCTTATTGGCTACCAGAAAGAAAAGACAGACTACCTACAAAAGAAAGACAATTGGAATGGTATCAAGTGACTCATCAGTAAGGATAGTTGCCAAAAGATCCTGAGGATAAAATCTTTCAACCTTAAATTCCATGCCTAGCTAAGCAATTACTACCAAGACAAAATTTTAAAATTGCCTAATATTTAATGACTAGGACAATTTTCTGTCCATAAATTCAGTCGAGAAGAGGGAGGTCTTGAAAGTAAAAACAAAAGTGAAGCAAAGGACAAGAATGGGATTCAAGTAACAATGCATCTTTCCTCTCTTCTCTCAAAGAAGATAAAATTGCCTAACTGTCAATCAGATTTCTAGTATTTTTCCTTAGGAAAGCAAGTGAAGTAAGGAAAGACTTTACATTTTGCTCCTGTTTACTTTTTTCTTTTTTATTTCAAAATATTAAGGGGGTGCAAATGTTTTTGTTACGTGGATAGCTTTTATAATGCTTAAGTCAGGGCCATTAGTGTGTCTGATGATCACCCAAATAGTGTTCATTGTACCTGTTAGGTAGGTTTTTACCCCACTCCTCCCTCCTTCCCCTCCCCCCTTATTGATTTCCAATGACTTTTACCTCTCTCTGTGCCCATGTGTGCCCATCAGTTAGTTCCAAATTATTAGAGAGTACATGTGGTGTTTGTTTTTTCCATTCTTGAGATACAGTGTTTTCCAGTTTCATCCAAATTGCTGCAAAAGACATTAATTCATTTCTTTCTGTGAGTCAGTAGTACTCCATGGTGTATGTATATATATCACATTTTGTTGATTCACTCATGAATTGATGACCACTTGTGTTGATTCCACATCTTTGCAACTGTGAATTATGCTGCAATAAACATTTGAGTGCAGGTGCCTTTTTGATAAAATGACTTCTTTTCCTTTTGGTATATGCCCAGTAGTGGGATTACTGGACCGAATGATAGATCTGCTTTTAGTTCTTTGAGAAATGTCCATACTGTTTTCCATAGATGTTTTTACTCCTGTTTCTTGATAAAACGTTATGAAAAGTCATAAAAAAAATCAAATATTTGATGAAGTTGATGCAGTTCATGGCGATATACAATAATTGGCAGCCTTTGACTCCAATGTAGGCTGACGCAGAAAACAATGCAAAATGACATGTAAATTTTCTTTCTTCTTTCCAAAAAGAAAAGCTAGAAAATGTTCACAAATTACCAAGATTTTTTTTTTTCATTTGAAGTTTTGTTTGGCAAACACCTTCCCTTGAAAATAGGAGAGTTGTGGAGGTTTCAAAGGGGCTTGAGAGGAAAAATTGTGGACATAACCAGCAACTGGCTGCATTGAGAGAGATGTCATTATTTTCATACAAATGCATAGTGAAAGGGAATGGAATAACCCTTAATTCCAACATGATCTGCTTCAAATTACCAAAGGAAATATATTGCATGGTACATAATAAGCACTCAACAATTTTATGTTGAACTAATAATAATTATCTTTCCCCCTGACCTATTAAACTTATTTTAAAGATAAAGTATAATGGATAATTCATTAGATTAATAATCTAAAATAGATAATGAGTACAGATGAATATAAGCATAATGAAATATATTAAAAGAGAGCCATGCATGTATTAGTGATATTAAAATGTCATGAACCAAGGATTATGATTATATCAATTGTGTACACAGAAGCTTTTGGAGAAAAAAAAGGATTTTATGTTCTGTTGAAAACTGTAAAGTTCTATTAAAGATAATTATTATTTCAACAACATTGAAATGGTGATTTGCTGGGGAAACCTTCCATACTGTTTTAAACTAAATTATACACAGAGATCAAATGAATTCTCAATTGGGCCTATTTATTTTGAACCAGGAATTATATATAATATGGAAGGGGTTATTAAGACAAATAGCATTTTGGACTAGGGCTTGTTAATATTTTCAAGTAGGATGATTTCATAGGATTGAAAACAGAATAGGATTTGTCATAACTCAATAGAGTGTAATAGAGACCAATAGTTTTCTGATCATTCAAAAACAAGAAGATTTTAATTATGTGGGAAAAAACAAAAGAAAAAGAAAGTCAGGGGGAGCTTAAACAGAATATTTATTCAGACCTATATCACTTGATTAAAATAGAAATATAGTACTTGGGATGTCCAGGGAGACAACTAAAACTGACCTTGAAAAAGCATCCCTATAGGTTTTGTTGTCACTGAGCCTTGATAACCACTTTAAATCCCTTCTGAGGCAATTTTGTCCTCCCTTCTTAATCAAAACTGAAAAACTATTTACTAGATAATATAGAAATATGCCTTATTCCTCCACATCCTAGCAGTTAAATGCCTTATATTTCCTAGTTAGGTGATCCCAACCATTGAATCTATTTTCGTTACAGACTTTGGGATGTAACCTTGAAAATGATGTAGGAATGTAGTATACATACTTTGACTAGCATTTGGTTGAAAAACAAATGTAACTGAGGTGGTTTTCTCCTATCTGTAGACTTTCTCTCTCCATGCATCTCTTAATATGATCATGACTCTAATTTCAGAGAGCCTTAGGAACTTGCCCAAGACCATAGGGCTAGAACATAAATATAACCTACCCAGGGTGTATTAACATTAAGGTTCATTTTCAGGTTGAAAATAAGAAATGCCTTACATTTTGAGTGTGACCATATAAAGCACAAAATGGAAAAAATACCATATGACTTCAAAGGCTAACTCTCTTCACATCATACTGCCTCAATGCTGCACTTGTTAGGGTAGTGGAATGATCTGGAATGATTAATTTTCTTGTAACCACTGAGGACCAGAAATACAATTGCAAAAATAATGACAGACATCATATTTTCCAATTTTATATTTTATAATTAGAAAGCAGCTATTTAAAGAGAAAATTCACAATTGCCTTGCAACTGCTTATAGCCATATTAAAATGTCTATCAATGTAGGATAAATGGAAACATGCCTAATTAACATATTTTCAGGAAAATATCAGGCTACTGATTTTGGGCTACAAATAACACTACCAAACACAGGTTTCTAATTTAGAACCTGTTAGCCTAATAAACCATTGTGTGTTACCATGGATATGTGAGGACATTTAACTAAGGTCTGAGTATGATCCATCATATAGGAATATTTGAAGGCAGTTCCAGTCTTTAGTGAGGACATAGCAATGTCGCTATCATATAGAACAATGGAATGGCTATTTTTTGCCACATAAGATAGATGTATTACTAATAAAAATAAATTAGATTGAACCCATAAATGTATAGCTGATGTCCAGAACTGTGAGATTTATATTTTAGAAAGATTCCCTAGACACATAATGGGAAAATTTATTATCAAATGGATTTTTATTGTCAAAAAATAGCTAAGAATTGTGTGTACATCTATATATGTTCATGCTCCTTAATTATAACTTTGCTTCTGAAAAACTCACTAATCTAAATGATAAATAAAATATTATAAAAATATTTTCAATGCATGCAAACTAATTCTTATTTTAATATCAATAGACATTAGATGCTTTCTTAGAAAAAGATCTGAAGGTGAAAAGCTAATCAGCTTAATCTTAGCTCTGATATCACTTATTTCACTGGTGAATCTACCATTGTATTTTTTCTGCTCACACAGTATTACTTAAAAGTAAGGGAGGTTTGACATTTCAGACAAAGTTCTACAGTTTTTTATGTAGCCCTTGGTGGCTTCCCCTCTTCTATCTCTCAGTTACAAAGAGGACATTAATGAGTATGAAAATGTCTAAAATTTTTGCTGTATTTACTAAATGCTAGCTTTATTTAATACTAAGTCTTCATAAGATCACAATCTTGAACAAAGAGATAGATGAGTATCACTGAATACCAGGAGGGGATTCCATTCCTGTGATACTTGAGCCTCCCCTGACAAATGATATTGAGCACCACATTGCTTTGAATCACTTGCCCACAAAAGTTGTGATAAGAGATTCTAATCTTTATACTTGAATTGCTTTATTGTACTTGTATAAATGAAAGCAGGAGAAAATATGTGAAAAAATGATTGTGTATCTTAATTTGTCTTTCATCCAAAGAATACATTTAAAATAATTTGTCTAAGCAGAGTTCCTCCTGAGTGTCTTCACCTTGTAATGCTGATTTGAAGCCCCCAATTATTCCAAAATTAGAATTTAAAGATTATATTTTAAGAAAGGATCTTCAAATTTAGATAGAAGCATAACCCTAATGCCCTTTAAGCCTAAAATGTATCAAAATAAGATTAGTTCCTAGTAGTTACTGTTTATCAATTAACTCTGTCAAGAGATCTGAGAACATTTGATATCAAAGAAAATATACCAATTTATTTCCAGATAGATTGCAGTTTTCCTTGCTCTTCTAATAGATGTCTTCCTAGTATAGTTTCCATAATATATAAATGTCATCCCCCCATTTTAATCTGTTGTACATATTCCGCTCCCATGTATAAAGTGTATACTAAGAGACGTATATATAATTGTAATGTAGAACACTTTCAGTTGCATTTAGGTAGTTGCTTTGTAGTATACATGGTTACCTATTATTTCTGGGAGAGAGTGAGGGAAAGGAAATGGATGAAAGAACAGTCATTTCAGTGCCAAATGATCTTAGCCTTTATGTCCCTTCCCCATGTGATGTCACCATCCTCTGTAATACCTTTCTCAGAATTGAGTCCCTGGGGGTCTTAGAGTTTCATGATGCCTTTTTGGCCCATTAGTTTATTTAACAAATGATTATCGAGCAACTATATGCCAAATACTGTTATTGATTGTAAAATCTAATAAGGCCCTTTCAGTTCCCTCACAGGGCCTTCTATCTTATACATAGTCAAAAAATACTTAATAATAATTGTTTACTTTGAGTTAAATCAGGATATTACAAGATTAATACGTTTATCATGAAAATTATTATTTTATTTTTTGTGTCTCTGATTGTTTTTGTTTTATTTTTATTCTCAAACCAGTTTGAGACCAAGGGATTTTAATTTTTTCCAATATATAGCTTTTCATTTTAAAACAGTTGTAATTTTATGCTTATGAATGAATAAAGTGTATGATTATTCAACTCAAATGTAGAGCTGATCATTCTAAAATCTATTTTAGGAAGTAAAGTATTATTTATTGAAACTTGAAGTCAGCAATGTTTCCCATAGTTTGTATTAGATACGCTTCAAAATAATTTTCTGATTCATGGAAACCATTTTAATATATAAATAACTGTTGTAGAATGAATAGCACTAGCCATTACAACTTACCTTTACATTCACAGAAAGAAGAATGGCACTGTATAAAAATTGTTGACATTGTTTTAATTCAGAAATTTTTGATACATTCACACAATAAAATTAAAACACTTTTTTGAAAAGTATTCGACATTTAGAAGCACTGTAAAAAATATCTGTTCTAGCATTTTCTAGGTTTTATGCCAAGTAACTGTTCTATTCAAAAAATGGTTCCATGGTCAAACAAATTTAGGGAATGCTGTGTACTTAATTTTTCTATAGAAATTCACAATACACATTCCTTTATCAGAAGAATCTTAGAGAATCTTGCTTATATTTACTTGTCTTCCCTTAGAAAATGAAAACTATTTCAAACATTTTTCATTAGTATGCAGAGACTCCTATGACCACCAAAGTACTTCAATGAGTCTTTAAAATTTTACCATATGGCAATACATTCCAGTTGCATGCAAATGTGAATGCCTTCTCTTAAATTAATACATTTTGAAAAACAGAAAACTAGTGTCGTTTTAATCCATTTGGGCTGCTATAACAAAATACCTTAGACTGAATAATTTATAAACAACTTAGTCACTTCCTAAAGGCCCCACCTCTTACTACTAACACGTTGGGGGATTAGATTTCAATATATGAATATTTAAGATATACAAACTTCAGACGATAGCAAATATAAACTTGAATTTGGGGAGAATCTGAAAAGGAAAGTAGGAAATACAGTTGACTTTCCCAAGTTCAAGTTAGTGACAAAGAATGAACAATAATCAAGGTGCCTCCATTACTATCTTTTCCCAACTCAAGTAAATTTACACATAAAGATTTGTTTCTTACTAGGTCCATTATACTTGTCTGTCTCCTGTTACATAGAAACTTGCCTTGAGTTTTGTGAGTTACCCGTTTAAAAAAATAAAGGCTTTTTTGTCTTTCATTATCGTCCCATCACTGACATTTCTTGGTATAAGTGAGATGTTATCAGTGAAAGCCCTTTAGGTAGATCCATGTAAAATTATCATTTTGAGCATTGTAATTATGATTGTTGGTGTGTTAAAATAACAGAACCATGTTGAAAGAAAAATTCCCTTTTGCCTAACCGTCTGGCTTTGTTATTGTAGAAACCAGTTAATATGGTATATGTCAATTATTTTTGTGATAAAATACCTCCATATGGATGGTTAAAATGTATCTGAGTTTGAAGAGCCATAAATACTTGTGGGGGAAGTCATGACTTTGGGCTTGTCTTTTTTCAACATGCTATCACCATTGTCAACGTTGCCTTGACTGTAAGGTAGTGACTCTTGCTAGGTCAGAGATTGTATTAGGTCTTACTAAACAAGTGGAAATCAATACTTTCACTCTCTTTAGGAGAATGAGTTTCATATATACTTGAGATGAAAGAAAAAAAATCCCTTTGTTGTTATGCTGAAGTTGTCAAGCCTTCCATTAGTCTAGGTTAAGTTTCTGGGGTTATGAATTTAATTTTGCTTTCTAATATTGATTTATATTTCATAAAGACTTTGTTGGTTATCCCCCAAAAAAGCCTCAGTAAGTTCTTCTACTTCAAGGGCATTGCTTTAGCTCAGAATGAGACATGTTTCTCAGAGATTTAGTTTCCATTTCAGGACTTAAAATAATCAGTGAAATAAGAAATTGCTATGAATTATGAAAGGTTATTAGACAGTAATTCCAGGCCACCCAAAGCTATGCATTCATTTTTGGTTTTTGAATTTTAAAAAACTGAATAAGATTCAATCCCATTTTCTGTGTTTTATCACAATGTTATTGAAAGTTGTTTAAGATTTTATACATGTATCTTTAACATCTTTGTATTTTCAATAGCATTTGTTACACTACAGATACTTTATGCACATTTCATAAATTAGTGAACAAATAGATGTTATGAAAAAAGGAAAAGTACCATTACCAGACTCTAGGATGAAGTAAAAAGCAATATTTAACCATCTTCCATATACTACAATACGCTACCCTAGCCTGCTTGCTTTACTTCTCACCCCCAGCCTGCTACACACACTTTCAGAAGTCCTCAGACTTCTCTGCCATGTTCCCTACCTTGGCCCAAACTCCCATGATACAAAAGTAGGGTTCCCTTTCTCTAACAGGCAGACTTCCTTTTGCTCAGTACCTCAATCTGAGCTTGCTGTCCTGCAGAGAGTCATCTGGGAAATGAAGAGACACAGCTGTGAGACATACACAAACGAGTTTACCCCCACCTGGGTTATTTGTATTTTAAAAGACAATTATGGAAAAACTACAGTGATATAAGTGCTAACTTTTCCCAGTCTTCAAATTTCAGGCAGCATGACATATGAAACTGGCATTTTTGAATGGGGACCTAAAATCATGTCAGAGAGGTGGACTCCTTTTCTGTCTCCAAGTATTGCTGGTTCTGCTATAACTTGATTTGATTTTTGATTTATAAAGTACTGGTCATCTTCAGAAGATGTAAAACAGGGGAGGGAAAATGAATAATCATTCATTCCTTTGTACCAGTTATTCTCGACCTTGGCTATACATTAGAAAAACATGTGGAACTTTTAAAACTCTGATGTCTAGGCCATACTCCAAACCAATTAAATCAGAATCTCTGAGGATGGAACCCAGGCATCAGTATATTTAAAGCTCCCATGTAATTAAACTGTGAAGCCCACTAATCTAAATGAAGATGAGGAATACTATAGGCATCTGATGCTTATAGAAGATAATAGTTATATTAAGAAGCCATGTGAGAAAAATTGGGAATGGTGGAACCTGTGGGAAATGGAGAGCAAAGACAGTGGCTACTGAACTCCAGCCAAGTGTTCCACCATGGGAGAAAAGGAGCATGATGATTAAGAGGACTAGCTCCAGTGGCAGATCCCCCGAGGTTAAGCACTTTCCTGCTCTTCACTATGTGAGCTTGAGGGAGTGACTTCTTTATTCTTCAGTTTTTTCATTAGTAAAATGAGGATGAGGATTATACCTAACTGTTAAGGTTGTGAAGAGTAAATGAAGTCATAAGAATAAAGCACTTAGCCTTATGTTGGTCATGTAACAAATATATTCTACACATTTGTGCTGTTTTATTATGACGAGTTTTGAAATACTAGAGTTCACTTGTCTTCTTTCCAATAGACAGTTGGTTTCCAATCTAGGGAGAAGAAAGGAAGGACAAGCAAGAGCTATGCAAACGGGAATCAAAAGGTTCTGAGAATGATTTCAGTATTTTAAAATTATTTTTCTTATTTTTCTATCACATTGGCCCCATCCTCAGCCCCCAATAATTTCTTACTATCTTATTTCCTGTAATTTCTTGCTCTTTTATATTTCTGTACCTCCAGTTTCATACTTCTAACAGATTGGAAGTGGCATGCTAATATATTTAATAAATGGGCAAATTATTTGCTATATCACTTTAGATTTTGCTGTGTAGCAAACTAGCTCAGAACAAACAATAACTAGTTTGTGGCTTAAAACAACTATTTTGTTTGTGCATTATTGGGTAGACAATTTGGGCTGTGCTCTGTTGGGTGGTTGTGTTGCTTGGCTTGCTCATGCATTGGTGTCAGTTGTTGGTGATCAGGGTAGTTTTTTACTTCAGAGTTGGCTGGCTGAGGCTGGGATGAAGGGATGACTGAGCCATGTGTCTCTCGTTATCTAGCTAGTTAGCCTGAGCTTATTTACATGATGGAAACAGTTTCCAAGAGTGGAAGAGTGAAAGTTCTTAAGATTATGTCTCAGAACCAACACTATACACTTCTACATACTTGTGGGCATAGGAAATCATAAGCCCAGCCCATATCCAAGGGATAGGAAAATGGACTTTACTTTTGATGAGAGTTGCTTTATTTTAGCCATTTTTTTTTGTAATTTTCCACAATAGCTGGTTGAAATAGGGCAAATGAGAGGAAATGAGGTCAGAGTGAGGGTGATGGCATTGGACATACAAAATGTATGTTAGTGATGGGCTTTGGCAAATGATTGAATGTGCATGATGAGGGGCAGAAAGAATTTTAGTGGAAGTTGCAGCCTCAGTAATTATGACAATTGAACTGTGATTAACTGAAATAGGAAAGCCAAAATGTGGCCAAAAAGCACAAGGTCTTTTCTATGTATTCTTTTATAGAAAACCCTGGACTCCTGTACTCCTTTTCTAAAATTGCTTTCATTCTATAACCATTTTCTCCCAAGGGCAGTACATATTTTAAAATTCAGTGTCTAAGAACTCAAATGACCAATTAGATTTTCTATTTCTCAGTTGACTCCTTCATGAACTTTTGGAATGCTAATAATATGTATAAATAATATATGTAGTTTATAGTTCAAAAGAATGTTCCTGTGATCTCAACTCTAAAGCAAGTTATTCAAAGTATCAAAACCAAAATATCTAACTCTAGGCTGAGACCAAAGTCTGTGTAACATCTCTAGAGAATCTGAGAAAAATTTATGAGAATAAAAAAGACACAGTGGCACTTAGTCATTAACTTTATGTATTTGTTTATTGATTATATAGAATTCTTTTCTAGAAAATTTATAGACTTTTTTGTTATAGATTTGGTCTCATGAATATAATTTTAAATTGCCTTACTCTTTTATAAACATTTTATACAGGCCAGTAGATTGTGAAATAAAATCAGATAAAGTAGACATTTTTCACATATACACTGTCCCCCCCCACATTTAGTATTCTCTCCTTTTTCCTTTATGGTATTTTTCCCCAGAAAGTCTTTCTTTTCACTTTGATGCACAGTATTTTAGGTATTTTTAAAATAGCATATTGTCCTACATCAAAAAATATTTTTAAAGGAATTTTTTTTTAAATTTTAAAGTATTAAGGGGGTTGTAATTTGTAATGTTTTAGGTTATGTGGATTGTTTTTGTGATGCTTGAGTCCTGGCTATAGGTGTGCCCATCACCCAAATAGTGTTCATTGTACCCATTAGGTTGGTTTATTCCCCTCGCTTCTTTCCCCTCCCCCCATGCTTTCCCCTGAGTTTTACTTCCCTCTGTGCACTTGTGTGCTCATCCGTTAGCTCCAATTTAATAGTGAGTACATGTGTTTTTTGGTTTTCCATTCTTGTTATTTCCGTTAATAAAATGTGGCATATGTACACAGTTGCTCCATTGTGTACATATGCCACATTTTATTAATCTACTCCTGAATTTTAAAATATTCATTTACAAATACCCAGAACCTCTTAACTCAGTGCTAATTTAATTGATTTTATTATTTATTTTCATCAATACTTAAAGTGTGTTTTTAAATAATTAAATGACATTTTTCTACTCCCTCCCATCTCTCCCCCCCAAAAAAACTTGGACACATGTTACCATCCTTGATTGGTAGAGATGTCTCCACATGGGGAGCTAGCTCTACAGAACCAGGATAGCCTTTGTTACTGGCTGAGGCATGAAGAATTATTTATTTTTATTCCTTTATGGTATTTTCTTGATCTATTACTTAGCCACTTCCACATTACTACTTCATAATATACCATCTGAAAACTTGTTGGCTTCAAACAACAATCCTTAATTCTTACTCAAGCATCTGTGGATCTGCTGGGGTTTGGCTGATCTATACTGGGCTTATATGAGTTAGACTGTAAGATGTAGATTGGGTCCAGGTCTGTGCCATGTCTCTCATCCTCCTTGGACCCATCATAAGTTTGAACATGGTTTGGTTTTAGGAAGATGACTCTGACAGCAATTTTTCTCTTTGCCAATTTGAATAGAGATGACTAGATATCTCAATATATAAGATGCAAAAGAGGAAGCAACATGCAAAGTATACCTTTATTGACTTATGACAGATGACATCAATTTGATTTTCCTTTACTATTGAATTTTCCACTCTATTTGTGAATGTGAATTTTCCTCATCAATTTATGGAATCCATATATGACTCATTCTGTCTTAATCAAAGACTGAAATTATATATGGAAATAAAACATCTTCCATCTCAGTGTAGCCTAAAATAGGTTAAATGAGATGGTTTTCCCTGAGCAAGCATAGCAGATCTGCAATACATCTTCTTTCTCCACATATATGATGTCAAGTATTTTTTTTAGCATTTGTATGAGTGGTGTACATTGCACAGATATTCATCTGTAAATGCAAATAGAGCAAAGATGCTGGTATAATACATGCTTTAAAATTGTTTTATTATTTTTGGATTTTGCTTGTGCTGATCTAAAAGGGAATCTACAAATATTTTTGATTTAAGTAAAAGATGTGAGCTATTAATAGATTTTTAGACTATTAACACTGAAAGTGATTTCAGAGATCATATAATCCAACTCCCATATTTGTCAGATTAGGGAGTACAACTCAAATGTATCAAGTGGCTTCTTAGAGGTTGAACCATGAGTTAGTAGAGGACCTGAAAATGAAATTCAGCTCTCCTGACTACTCAAATGCCTTTTCCCATCTTACCACTATACCTTCCAGGCCCCCACCAGGATAAAATACCAACAGAACTTGCAGATGGAAAAATGAGACACAGTTGTTTCCTGGATTCTATTATTGTGGAGATTTTTAAAAATGCGTTTTAATTTCCTAACTAGCTTTGCAGGCACCTGAAAACTGAGTGCATGTCCTTCTGAAACTTTCCCTGGTATCCTGGAATCGACACTGATGTTTCTTATCTTTGAATTCTTGTAGCACTTACACATTTTGGTAGGGAGATAGTAAAGTCATTCAAGGTAGGAAGTATATCTTTTGCTCCTGTTGTACTCTCGCACAGAGATTAGGGCAGTTCTGTCTGTTAAATGTTGGTTGTCAACTCCTGCAAAAGACAAACATAATAGCCTGCTGATTGAGCAGAGCTAAGTTTACTAGATCAGCTGCAATAAGGGTGGGAGCACCATCTGGACAGAGCCTTGGTAATGTGCCAAAAGGGGATATTTTCGGGTTTCAAGCCCAGGTTAGGTACTTTTATGGTGAATCTTGCGAAGTGGGGGTTGTTTAGTTGATGATTGGGCTGAATTTATGTCCTAAAAAGTTTGAATGAGTGAGCACAACAGTACAAGAACCATGACATGATTAGTGATGAGTAAGGTATTGGTCTTGATGAGTAAAGTATTTGCTTGGGTCACAGTCTTTTTGTTCAGGAGTAGTTATTTCTTGGAACATGTAGTTATATTTGATCATTAGCGCATCATCCTAAAGATGAAACTGGGTAAACTCCAAGTTATAAGTCATATGCAGGAGACATTTCTGAATAACACTATGAAATTGGAAACCAGGTAATTAACTAATTAAATTTTTGTGTGCAAATATAACTTATTAAACTAATAATAAATTTAATGTCATAAAAGGATATATTGGCTATCAGATTCAGGAACCAGTGGTAGGAAATCCATGGGAAAGGGTTGCAGGCTTTTAAAAGGACTCTTGGCACAACAAGATACTCTGTGCAATATCATTGGTCCTGCAGTGCTTTGACATTATAGTAATCTCCTAGATATAGCCTAAGTTTGTTCCTCTGATACTGCTCCTCCTGCTTACTTGTACTTGGACTGCATGTTCCTGACTTGGTCTCAGACTTCAGCTCACAGCCCTGATCCCTGCCTTCACTCGACATCCTTGGTTTGGTAACCTGCTTATGCAGCCTTCCCAGTATCTAATAATTGTCCATATTGTCTGTCCATATCATTACTCTCAGGTGGCTTACACTTCTATATTCTCTAAAGTCTGCTCAAGGGCATCACTCCAGCAAGTCTCCCCCTCTTGCATCATCAATTTTTTCCTCTCTACTGAATATTCCTGAAAGCATACAAACAGTCCATTGTTTTTCTGATACTAAGAGAAAGAAAATTTCTCTTGACTCCAATTTCCATTATAGTTAACTCCCTATTATCTCTTTCTCATTACGGCAACATGCCTTAAATTTCTTTAATTACTTTAATTTCTCTCCTCCCATTCTCACCTGAATCTACCCCAATCAGGCTTTCACCTCCACTATTTTGCTGAAAGTGTACTGGTCAAGGTTGTCCTTGATTTCCATGTTGCTAAATCCTATGGTAATTTTCAATCTTACTTAAAAGCTCAAGAACACTTCATACGCAGCTAATCAATCCCTTCTCTGTGAAACTTTTTCTTCTCTTGGCTTCCAAGATATCACAGTTGTCTAGTTTTCCTCCCAACTTTCTAAGTGCTCCTTCTCAGTCTTTTTTTTTTCTTACTGATTTCTCCTCATTTCCTCATCTTTTTGTAAAATTGTATTTCATTGTGTTAAGGACACTTAACAAGAGTTCTACCCTGTTAATAAACTTTTAAGTGTACAATACAGTATTGTTAACTATAGATACAATGTTTTATAGCAGATCTCTAGAAATTACTCACCTTGCTTAACTGAAACTTTATGCTCATTAATTAGTAACTCCCATTTACCCCTTCTTCTAGCCCCTAGAAACCACCATTCCACCTTGATTCTATGAATTTGATTATTCTAGATACATCATATAAGTGGAATAATTTATTATTTGTCTTTCTGTGACTGGCTTATTTCACCTAGCATAATATCCTCAAGGTTCATCCCTGTTGTCACATATTGCAGATTTTCTTCTTTTTAAAGGCTGAATAGTATTCCATTGAATGTATGTCACATTTTCTTTATTCATTCATCTGTTAATGAGCATTTAGGTTATTTCCACATCTTCCTATTGTGAATATCACTGCAATGAACATGGGAGTGCTCATAATCATAATTGAGATTCTTATTTCATTTATCTTAGATAAATACCCAGAGTAGCACTGCTGGATCATATGATAGTTCTAATTTTTAATTGTTTGATGAACCTCCATACTGTTTTCCATAGCAGTTACACTATTTTACATACCTATCAACTGTGTGCCAGGGTTCTAATTTCTCCACATCTTCACCAATACTTATTTTCTTTTCTTTTCTTTTCTTTTTTTTTTTTTGATAATAACCATCCTGACAGGTATGAGGTGATATCTTATTGTGGTTTTGATTTGCATTATCCTGATGATTAGGGACATTGAACATTTTTGTATATACCTGTTGGCCATTTGTATGTCTTCTTTGAAGAAACTTCTATTCAAGTCTTTAGCCCATTTTTAAATTGGGTTATTAGTTTTGTGCTATTGAGTTTTATGAGTTCCTTATATATTTCAGAGATTAACCTCTTATCAGATATATGGTTTGCAAATATTTTCTTCCATTCGGTAAGGCCATTTCATTCTGTTGGTTGTTTATTGTTGTTGTGCAGAAGCTTTTCAGTTTTAAGTAGGCTCACTTGTCTATTTTTGTTTTTGTTGTGTATGCTTTTGGTGTCATATCCATGACATCATTGATAAGAATAATGTCATGAAGCTTGTCCCCTGTGTTTTTAACAGTTTCAGGTCTTACATTTAAGTCTTTAATCCATTTTGAGTTGATTTTTGTATATAGTGTAAGATAGAGGTCCAATTTTATTCTTTTGCACGTGGATATCTAGTTTTCCCAACACCATTTGTTGAAGAGACTGTCTTTTCTCGATTGTGTATTCTTGGCATTCTTGCCAAAGATCAGTTGATCATAAATACATGGATTTATTTCTTGGCTCTCCATTCTGTTCCATTGGTTTATATGGCTGTCTTTATGCCAATACCATATTTTTTTTTAATTCAGGATATTATGGGGCTACAAACATTTTAGTTACACGAAATGCATTTGCCTTATTCAAGCCAGGGCTACAAGCGTGTCCTTCCCCCATACAGTGGGCCCCGTTTCCACTAGCTGTGGGTTTACTCCCATACCTCCTCTACCCCCCACTCCCTACCCTTATGTTTTGATTATTATAGTTTTGTAATGTATTTTAAAACCAAGAAGTGTGATGCCTCTAACTTTGTTTTTCTTTTAAACATTGATTTGGTTGTTTGTGGCTACATATGATTTGTAGGAACTGCTGTTTTTGTTCTAGTGATAGATAAGTACTCAGGGATCATCTAGGTGAAGCTCTGGCAGATTGTCAGAAGCTGCTGATGTCTGGTGAGTTATATTAGAGTATATAGGGATCAGCTGAGTTAAACCATATATCATTCAATAGAATACTTGCATATGTTAATAACATCAGGTATGATCATTTATGCTACTTGGACTCAATGTTATTTGAAGCAAGCCATGCTCCAGATCCTAAGAGAGAGATATACAGAAAATAACTTATGCCACTCAAAAGAGTCCTCGCTTGAAAAGTAGTGGGGGAGCGGAATTAGGGGTCTCAATAGAGGAAAGGAATTCCTCAAAAACTGATTCATGTGATTAACTCATGTAATTTACACCTCAGTAAATTCACTGAAAATCATTTAATTGTACACTTACAATGGAGTGTTGGTTGTACGTAGGTACAGTTGGAGCACTATGTATGTACTCCCTTGACTACTTTGACAGAGTAGGTTTTTGAATGTAACAAGATAAGTCAACTTGAGTGGTAATATATTTTGGGAAATCAGATCACTGCAAATTGTGACTGTAAACATCGTACTGTAAATGCTTTGTAGTTTTCCCCCAATTAAAAAAAAAAAAAAGACACCTAAGGAGGACATAAGCTATCTGCAGGGAAGTCTTTCTAAAAGTGATTTCCAAGGTTGCTGAGATAGAGACTTGTTGACTTGTTTTAATGGAGAATTGCTGACATGACCCACTCCCCACACTCCTTGGGCATAAAGGTCAGCTTTGGAATCACTTTTCTTTATGTGGTGGTTCATTCAACAGAAATGGCTTTGGTCTGAAGGGTCCTCATCAGGTATAGATTACTCTAATGTTTTATGTGAAAAAGCTATGAAAGAAACTGAAACAGGTATGATGAAAACAACAGGCACTAAAACATAATGTGCAATGAAGCATAGAGGAACAGAGCCACTGTCTCTTGTATTTGGTAGTGCAAAAATAAATTTTAAAAAGCTTCAAGTTTTTTTTAGTCTTTGCCTTTTTTTTGAGGTGTTACAAATAATTAGATTTATTTGGTATCTGATTCATTTTTTTCTTGTGCTTCATATTGTCTTTATTAGCTTTTTGATTACTCAGGAAACTAAGCATTAAAAGTGTTAAGGTTTTTACATCTATGTAACTTTCTTTTTGTTATTATTTCATTTTAGAATATTATGGGGGTACAAGCACTTTGGTTACATATATTGCATTCACGGCACCTGAGTTAGAGCTACAAGTATCCCCATCCCCCAGAAAATGTGCACCACACCCATTAGGTATGAATTTACCCATCCCCTCCTCCACTCTCCCACCTGTCCTACACTCAATGAGTGTTACTTCCATATGTGCACACATAAATGTTGATCAATTAGTGCTAATTTAATGGTGAGTACATGTGGTACTTGCTTTTCTGTACCTGTGATACTTCACTTTGAAGAATGGGCTCCAGCTCTACCCAGGATAATACAAGAGGTATTAGTTCACCATTGTTTTTTGTGGCTGAGTTGTACTCCATGCTGTACAGACACCATACTTCATGTGGAACCAGAAAAGACCCTGTATAGAAAAACCAACTTTAAGCAAAAACAATAAATTAGGAGGCATGAATCTTCCAGACTTCAAGCTATACTATGAGGCTATAGTAACCAAAACAGCATATTACTGGCACAAGAACAGAGACATTGACCAATGGAACAGGACTGAGAATCCAGATATAAAACCATCCTCATATCGTTATCTGATCTTTGACAAAGCAGAAAAAAATATACACCAGGGAAAAGAATCCCTATTCAATAAGCGGTGTTGGGAAAATTGGATAGCCACATATAGAAGACTGAAACAGGATCCACATCTCTCACCTCTCACAAAAATCAGCTCACGATGGATAATAGACTTAACCCTAAGGCATGAAACCATAAGAATTCTAGAATAAAATGTTGGAAAAACTCTTAAATCAGCCTAGGAAAAGAATTTATGAAGAAGACCCCAAAAGCAATCACAGCAACAAAAATAAATAAATGGGACCTGATCAAATTAAAAAGCTTCTGCACAACCAAGGAAACTATCACTAGAATGAACAGACAACCTAGAGAATGGGAGAAAATATTTGCATGTTATACATGTGATAAAGGTCTGGTAACTAGAATCTGTATAGAACTCAGGAAAATTAAGAAGAAAAAATCAGACAACCTCATTAAAAAGCAGGCAAGAGACATGAACAGAAGCTTTTCAGAAGAAGATAGACTAATCACCAATCAGCATATGAAAAAATGCTCGTCTTTAATCATCAGGGTAATACAAATCAAAACCACAATGAGATATCATCTAACTGTAGTGAGGATGGATTTTATCAAAAAGTCCCTAAACAACAGATGCTGGCATGGATGCAGAAAGAAAGGAACACTTATGCACTGTTGGTGGGACTGTAAACTAGTACAACCTGTATTGAAAGTAGTATGAAGATACCTCAAAGAGCTGAAAGTAGGCCTACCATTTGATCCAGCAATCTCACTACTGAGTATTTATCCAAAGAAAAAATAAAAGACATTCTATAAAAAATACATCAGCACTTGAATGTTTATAACAGTACAATTCACAATTGCAATGATGTGGGAACAACCCAAGTGCCCATCGATACTTGAGTGGATTAGTTGTCATCTTTTAATCACAGGCTTACTTTGTTCACTAAAATTTATTTGAGTCATATTTGGGTTTATATTAAAGATAATGAAATCAAATCATCCTGAAGCCCATACAGAAATAATTTCAGAATATATTTATTTCCTTAGAAAGTTGATCAAAATGATGACTTTAGTCTCTATAATGTTAATCATTTCATGCAATTGGTAGAATGAACAATATCATGGAATGGCCTTAAGGCTAATAGAAAGGAAATTTTTTGTAAAATAATGACTTTAGAATTAGGGAATTTTAATCAATCTATATTCTAGAGAGAGAAAAGCAGTAGTTTCTAGTGAGACTTTCAGGAGATTAACAGAAAATGTAAATTTTCCTTTTTTTTTTTAATATAGGAACAAACTTCTCTGTGTAATATAAGTATGAGCTACTTTGAACCATGCAATACCAATCATGAAAATTGTGATGTTTAATATTTGGAGTATGCTAAAAATCAAAACTGAAATATATATCTTCATCTTAGTTTTATTTTTAAATTATTTAAAGATCCTTTTTACCACAACACTTATTGATTAATTTTACAGAAATTATTTTGTTATTCATGTAGATTAATGAGCATTACAGATTTGATATTTTTATCTGTTTGCTGTTTTTCATCAGTTAAAAAGTTAGCATAACATAATACCCTTCTGTTTAATATTAAAAAATAAAAATAATGTATGCCTTTTATTCTGGAGATACTGCCCTACCCTCTTTATGTATGTTGTATAACTTCACAATTTCAAAAATCATTTGAGGGCCTGGAGAGCCAGTATAAATGTCCCAGACCTCAGCCCAATCTTTGTTGATTTAGCGTATCCTTGAATTATAAGTAAAACTGGATATTGTAAGATCTCTAATTCATTTTAGTTTGATTTGAGAATCCATTTTTTTGTTATTGCTATCTACCATGAGTGATACTTCTGTGAACATTCTGTTACATTCTTACAAATGCAAATTAGTCTCTGATACATACGCTGTTAATGCTACCTTTGTATACCTCAGCCTTTACCTTTTCTATCCATGGGGATCTAACTTTCACACACAAGCTGATGCATGCCCTTGCCAGAGGATTTTCTCTTGCTTTTGAAGCATGTTCTGCCTCTCAGCAGGTCAGAAATTCTGGGCAATTAATGACGCTGGGGAGCAGAACTGAGTGACTGGATGGAAGTTGGTGTATAAATAATGCCTGTTGCTGCACATTCACCCCACCTCAGGCGGGATGACCCTAAAGCATGTTCTGCCTCCAAATTTACCAGTATGATGATGCTCCAGTTGTGTACAGTGGTAACTTGCTTTATAATCCACCTTTTAATGGCTTTCCTTCTTTCTCTCTCAGTTTCCTGCTCTTACTGATGTTTTTTGCAATTAATACTCAAAGAAATGACTTCCACTTTTACCCTTGATTCAGAGTCTCCTTCTAGAGGAATTTAAACTAGGAAACATACAAAACTCTAATGTCAATGTTATAGATTATACAGATGTTCAATTTTACAAACAAGAGCCAAATAGTTTCTGAAAATATTTGCATTAATTTGTACTCCCGATATCAGTATGTAGTGTTCCCATTGATTCACGTCCTTAACCAAAATTTCTAATTTTTGTCAACCTACCTTGTGAAAAATCGTGTATCTTAATGGAGTTAATTTGCCTTCTTTCCATGTCTTTAAATGCTAATCTTGTTGCCTTAACAGAACAAACTCCTGTTTATGACTTTTGCCTAGGTTATGCTGGGCTACTTGTCTTATTTTTATGTATTGATGTAAATTCTTAATATAGTCAATATACTAGTTCCTGATTGTTTTGAATGTGTCACAATTATCTTCCAACTTTTTTATTTATACAACTTCTCTTTTTGCTGAAGTTTGATAAACTGTTATTAATATTAATTTTAATATAGTTCTGTTAATATTTTCTTTTATGGTAAGCACATTTTGCTTTTGATTAAGAAATCCTCTTCTACCCTGAAGTAATAAACATATTTTCCTACATTCTCTTCTAAAAGTCTTAAAAGTTTCACCTTTCCCATGTTTTCATTTAACCCATTAGAAATTGATTTCTCAGTGTAGTGTTAGACACAGACCCAATTTCATTAGTTTCTCATAAGATGATTACTTTTCCTGGTATCATTTATAAATAATACTTCCTTTGTTTGTTCTTTCTTTCACCAATATATTTTTTCACTAGTCAGGGGTCAATAAATATTTTCTTTAAAGAAGCAGATAATAAATACTTTGGATTTTGCAGGCCATTTATGATTCTCTGTCACAAATTATTCTTATTTATGTTTTATAACCCTTAAACAAAAGAGCAAAAAAAAAATTAACAGCAAAAAAAAAAAAAAACCAATTTTCATTTGGGTAGCAGACTATACAAAAGAATACCATGGCCCAATTTGGCCTCGTGATCTGTATAGTCCTCCATCTTTATATCTTGCTTCTTCACCTTTTGCCTTTTTCAAGTCTTGGGTGAAATGATGTAATTTTTACGATGTTTTTCCTAAGCAACCTATTTACAGATGTATTTCTTCTCTCTCTCAGTGCTATCTACTATTTGTCTC
>CAUYRT010037724.1:0-34863 GCA_963574885.1 Lepilemur ruficaudatus
CACTTGAATGTTTATAGCAGCACAATTCACAACAGCAAAGATGTGGAAACAACCCAAGTGCCCATCAATGCATGAGTGGATTAATAAAATGTGGTATATGTATACCATGGAGTTCTACTCAGCCACAAAAAACAATGGTGATCTAGCACCTCTTGTATTATCTTGGATAGAGCTGGAGCCCATTCTAAGTGAAGTATCACAAGAATAGAAAAACAGCACCACATGTACTCAGCATCAAATTGGTATTAACTGACCAACACTTAAGTGCACATATAGTAGTAATATTCATTGGGTGTCGGGCAGGTGGGAGTGGTGAGAAGGGGATGGGTATATTCGCACCTAATGGGTGCAGTGCGTTCTGTCTGGGGGTTGGATACGCTTGAAGCTCTGACTCAGGTGGGGCAAAGGCAATATTTGTATCCCCAAAACATTTGTATCCCCATAATATGCTAAAATAAAAATATATATAAAAATTTAAAAAAACTTTAAAAGTTAAAAGACAATGTAATACTTTAATGAAAAGCAAATCACCTTTAAGACAGATCAATAAAGAAAACAGAGTAAGATAATGAAATCTTTCTGATTTTCTTGTGCCAGAACTTTTCAAGCAAAGTCACCAAATGTAGGTAATTGGGGAAAAGAAAACACAAGCAAATAATTTGGTATATGATACTTAGCAAAATTGAATGAAAAATCATCAAGCTTCATTTCAATATAAATTACTGCATGCAAAAACTATTTTTGCAAATACATTACTGGTTTTAACTATTAATATATAAAACGTGAACAGTTGTGCAAACAACTATAATCTCTAATTTTGACTTTTAGTTTAGTTGCATGGCTTACTTATGTAATCTACAAAATGATGAGTCTGGAAGGTTTGAGCTTATGAGGAAAAAAAATGCCTTCATTTTAGTGAATCTAGTTTAAACTACAGAAATATCAAATTTCATATTGAAAAATCCAAGATAAACTAAAAAGGAATGTTCTGGGAACTTGCTGTTGACACTTGGTTTCCCTGATCATATAGATGTATGTTTTCCAGAATTACTTCATAAAGACTAACAGAATTTAACAGTAAGAATGACCAGAGGTCTTTTACAGTCCCCTTACAGAGCTCTAGAGGGGTTGAATGGTCTTATTTATTTATTTATTTAAAGCCACGCAGAATCTCATTTTGAATAAAAATCTGAGAGCTGGCTTAAGAGAATATATGACTTGTTTCCCAACACTCTCCTGCTGTCCCACCTTGACTGCCTCAAACTTGGACTGTCTCAGCCTCACCATGGTTGTGGAGGAGAGATCACAGCAAGGAAAGCCGAAGGGGACCTTCCAATGTCACAACAACCCTGACTTCCAAATAAGGTGAAAGCGCAGCTTCTTGTTATACAGATTGGGAAATGTCAGCCAACCTCACCAGCATGCGAAACGCAATCAGGAGACATTATGCACCAACATAAAAACATCACTCAGTAAAATGGAAAACCATAGAGCAACAACTGGTGTCAACATCAATTAACATGTTTAAACAGCAACAACTGTTTACTCTATGGGTGTGCATACTGAGATAAAGAAATGTCCCCCTCCTGGAGCCTAAATCTGGTGCGTTGGAACCGTATCAACGGGCAGTTTACAAGTAAGGAGAGATACCTCTTCCTCTCATCTTTTCTCTGTCCACTAACTTCATCCTCATTTGCAGCTCATTTTTTATATTAAACTCCTGTCTCCCTATTTAAAATTGTACCCTTTAAGCATCTCCCTTTTCTTCAGCAAATGTTTGAAAAAAATCACCTAAGAAAAACAACAGCGGGATGCCAATTTTCTCCATTACCTAATTTTTCCAACCTGTTACAAAGTGCAACTAATAAAATCAAGATTGAGCATCATTCCTTTTGTAGCTTAAAAACTCTGGTAATTTAATACCAAATTAAAGGGCTGAGTTTTGACAATGCTGTAAATACCCATCTCTATATCTCTTGTGAAATGGCACTTCTTGAAGGCCCGGTATTTCATTAACTTGGCAAAACTCCATTTCAAGGTCATTTCCAAATGCCCTTCTTGTGCAGAGCAGCATGCGTGGCACCAGGTCAATCCTTTAGTCATTGCTGGAGCTGTGGAGAGGCAGCCCGCTTCAAAATCAGATGGGTGCTTGCAAAGCATGCCAAGAAAACGTTAAGCTTTGAAATGCTGTGTAAAAGAAGGTCGCAACATCTTTTAATTGCCTACTCTCCTTGCAGAAGGTTGCTTTTCATATTTTTATGCAAATATTACAGATCTACCCAGTGTGAAAAACAGGTTAAAAAATGTGGTAAGTGAGGTTGTGCATATGTCTTCAATTGAGCGCAGCATCGAGTGCCAAACTTCAACCAAGCTGATCATATTGTAGGGCTGTGTAAAAGCCTAGAGTGGTGGAATCTAGTTGCTATAGCTGCAAATTAAACAAATAAATGAGACACTGTGGAATGCAGCAAAATATCTGTGGTCTGATTAGTTCATATTTGCCATATGTGTGAATAGTAGCAGTCAAATTCTGAGTTTAGGCAACGCTCTTTCCAATAGGTGCAACTCAGGGGAAATGCTTAAAAATAAGAAAGATTTGAATTCTGTGTCCCAGGATAAATATCTTACATTTTATATAAGTGTTTAAGGACTTTCATTAATTTTTTATGTTTGGAGTATCTACAAATTCAGTGTTGCTAAAAATACAAGATTTCCAGTGGAGCATTTTTCCTTAAAGCTTTAGACAGAGATTGATGCTAACTTGCTACTTACTATATGATAATAAGTTTAAATCATTAGCTGTGGGGAGATTTTTATTTTATTTTATTTATTTTATTTTATAAGATTTATATGTATTGGGCCTACTATGGGGCAGGCACTGCACCATCTGTGCAGTTCCATTGTCAACCTCATGAATTCCCACAACAGCTGTAAGTTTCCCACTAGAGGAACACAGTGGAGAAATTTAAGAAGACTGATGAAGAGAGGACTTCATTCTGACTAATCTCATAAATCATTTACACTAAACTGTCTTCACAGAATAATAAAACCAGAGAAAACCGGAGAGGTCACTTTGGTTCAGTCCCCTTTTCCACGTGGCTCAAACGTCCGCATCCATTTAGGAGTGCAGCCTACGGAAACGTGTGGCTCTTTTTGGGTTAACCTGGAGTGAGAAAAAGAACTGAGCAAAAAAGATGTATGAGCGTGTGTAGTGACAGCAGAGGGCAGGTGTAGAAAGGCGTGTTACCCCAGCCTCTGTGTCCTGACTCACAGAGACAGCAGCAGTGTGAGCCTGCTCCTGGAGATGCAGGATAATTAGATATATTACGAGGTCCAGTGAATTAATGCTTCTCTTTAGCTGACCACGTTTCTACATGACTTGGACACAGAAGGGTGTGGATATGATGAGGATCCAGGAGCCCATCCACGCAGTCCTGCCACCTCTATGACCTGGAGAAGGCTAACCCAGGCAGCAACCTGGAGAGGGGACTGGGGAAGAAAGAAGGGGAGGCCTTGGCGTGAGAGATGAGCCTGTTGTCTCCGCTCAGCTGAGAGATGATGCAATCATGAACTAAAGCAGAGATGGGGGACTGAGGAGGCTGGGGCAGACCTGAAGCTTCTTTGGAAGCACAACTGATAGGACCTGTCACCTAACTCTGGGAGACATGGTAGAAAGAGGAGCTTTTGGATGCATCTTGCCATTATTGAGATGGCAACATAGACAAGTAACACGATTTAGAGGAGGAGTTAATGTAATGACTTTGTTTCAGCAGGTTTATCTCAAGGTCCTTGTGTCCGATGCAGAGTGTGATGCCCCACAGGTAGTTGGACCAGGAAGCCCAGACTCGGGAATGACCCATGTACAGTGCGATTGAAATCATGGTGAGAGTGAGATTCTCTCGGAAGAGAACACCAGGGGAACACAGAGGACTGGCGATTAAGTCCTCCGAATGGATGAAGGGGCTGGACAGATTTGGGCTGGAGAAAAGAACAGAAGTTCCAGTTCTCTGCGGGCGTCTTCCCTACAGCTGAAGGCCACCCCACGTCATGGTCGGCTGCTGGAGCTCTGTCACTGGAGACACCAAAGCAGAGGCTGAAAGGTAATTAGCCAGGTGCTGTGCAGGTGACTGAGCACACTCAGCCGTATGGACTAGATGATCTTTAGAATCACAAGTCAAATAAGATTCTGGGATTCTGTGGTTCTGTAATAGAAAATACAGCTTGTTTCTACTTCCCTTTCTTTGGCAGTGACACTGATGTGTGCTGAGGTAGGAGCTTCAGTCAAAAGCGAACTGGAAAGGATATAGGTATGGACTTCTGCCAAGAAGCCAGGTCTGTGGCTAATGAATGAGCCGTCTGTGGCAGTCAAGAAGGAAGCCAGTTCCTAGAACAGTACCTTCCTGCCTGCCACCACCCCTCCCCTAAATGTAACGACCTAAGGGAAAGTGAATGGAAAACATATGAATTAAGTTTATTTTGAAATATCTATGGATTTAAGGATTAGGGGGGAAACACTTGAATAAATCACACTTGGGGTTTCGCTGACCCAAAAATATCTGAATATGACTTATAGACCTTTTAATGAACTAACACTACTGTTGGGCCTACTCATCTTTTAAACAAAGCAAGAAAAAGGGCAGAGTATAAGCCAAATAATAATATTAGCCTTGAATTCCACCTGTGTAGAAAATTAGTTCTACAAAAGGATTTTTGTGATGGCATGAAATTGCCTTAAAATGCCATTATCTAACTATTACACTAGAAAGAAAATAATTAATACCCAGATAAAATAATCAATACATAGAGGGGCTTTTCAGTACATTTGAGCCAGGCTGACTTGTAGCTCTTAGATGTTCCAGGGATGTGTTCTTTGGATGTCAGTTCAGGCCTTCTTGGGCAGGAGCAGCAATATAATATGTACGGAAATACTCTCTGGGGGAATAGCAGGCCATGCATGCAGGATGTTGCTGCAATGCAGCTGAGATTGAAACGAAGTAAAATACAAGTTAGGAAAGAAGTAAGTGGTTCTCTGTCAACTGTCATGAAGGGGAAGAGAGAAAGAGTGGGAGAAAAAGAGAACAAGAGAAAACATGGACATATATTATTGCTAGGTCAATTCATTCACGCAACAAATACCCACTGATTGCCAATAGTGTGCAGGTATTATTCTAGGTGCTTGGGATGAATCAGTAACTAAAGCAAAGATCCCTTCCTTTATGAAAATTACATTCTAGCAGAAGGAGATGGGCAATAAACCATAAATAAAACATACAAGCAAATCCATATATGTCAAGGATGATCAGTGCTGGGTGGGGGCGGGGGAGTAGAGTTAGAGGATGTCGGTGAGCCAGGCAGTATGGTGTAGCTGCAGTTCCTGGTTGGCTGCTCAGGGTCAGCATGATTGAAAAGGAGGAGAGGAGGGGGTGAAGGGGTGAGCCAAGCAAATCTCTGGGGACACATTCCAAGAAGAGAAGGGAGCCTGGGTGTTCAAGGAACAGCAAGGAGGCAGACTTGATCTATTAACATCTACTGACTCATCAAATGGTTATTGAGTACCTATAACATGCCAGGCACTGTGCCAGGCAGTAAAGAGAAAAATAAATTAATCCCCAAACCTCCTACCATGGAAAAGGCAGGGTATAAAAAAGTGATGGATTGACTTTGCCATTGTGCCTTTTTTATTCCAGAACATTTTAAAACTCCCTTTTTCCTCTGGTCTCCTGCTTTCCCAACTCCCTACCCTGTCTGCCACCTCTCCTCTTCTCAAATGACATCACTCTCTTTCTTTTCTCTTTTCTGCTACTTTTCTGCCTTCCCCATCCTGGCCTCTCCCCATCTCCCCTTTCTCCTTCCAGTTTTCTTTGTCTTTCTACCTCACAAAATTGTTCACAGTTTATTCAGACATCAGATTAAAAAGAATGCATTTGTTTTCTGATTTACAATATTTTGGCTGAAATAACAAATAAAAAATATAATTGGCAATAGCCAAAATTAAATACCTTAAAATTTATTAATGATTAGACAGAACAATCAAATCTTCACGTCCAAATTTAAATCTGCAAAACCTAACACATGAGAATTGAGCTTGGTAGTACTAATGACCACAAATGAAAATTTGCAATGAAAGAAGCTGTTATTCATCAAATTTGATATGGAAAAAAGCTTACATGCGAAAACAGTATGCAGCAATTCTGACAGTATCTGCCTCACTCTCAATGTAACTGTTCTTCTTGATCCTGGTCTTTGGGGTCTTATTTATCTTTGGGAGGGGGTCCATTTGACAGTCACAAAAAGAGGTTCCTAAGAAATTTCTGAAGTCTTTTCCAGTTTCTTACTTTTATTTTTGAAACTTTTCAGATACCTTAGTCACTTAAAAATACATGTGGAACACTGAGAAAGGCCAGTTTACAATAGTCTTCTTTAACCAATAGCTTATTTTATGAAATATCTAATATCAGGGTGGCACAGACTCCATGAGTAATGAAATGCATAATCTGTGTGTCCCAGAACTGGAAACTTTCCATAAGCCATGTTATCTACCAAAGGAATAATGTCAAATCTGAGCTCCTGCAAAGCCAATGATCATCCAAGTAGTATTTAGTGCCTTCTCTTCTGGGAAAGACAGATGTACAAAATCTTTAGTAATTACCAAATGTCAAAATAATATTTGAGCAGAATAAATAGTTGTCTAAATGAAAGTTCTCTTGAGGATCAGTTACACATAACAAGAACAACTGACAAATCAAGCATGAAGAGGATAGGGTTTATTATTTTTTTTTCTCTTCATAAATTACATGGGGAATGAACAACTCCTGCTGGGATTATAAGAATATCCAGAACTTGTCTGCTTAAAGATCTGTGGTAATAATATCCTAACCTTCTGCAGTATTTTGCATTCTCAGAGCACTTTATAAACATTACTTAGGTCTTTCAGTAAGCAGAAATACTGTCTCATTGGTTGGTTTTTCCTGTTATAGCATCACTAAAAGTCTGCAATCTTCCTAGAGTTTAAATATTTATTTATTGCTTTTAATGTATATTTACTCCACTGACAATGCTTTAAAATTATAACCAGAAGAAGAGAAAAGTTCGTGGTTCTATTTTTTGCAGCCAAGAGACAGGCCAGAATAACAATAGTGTTTCTCTTTGTCAGAGTGAAAACAGCCCTTTGGGAACTACTCCGTTGGCTTTTGGAATTGTTTTCCCACTTACCTTCCTCCATCTCATACATGCCATTTCTACCCTTTAAAACTGCATATGTTTTGTGTTTTTCTCATCCCGTAAAACCACAATATCTTTTGGGGAGCTTTGCATCTCATGGGTTTTCAATAAATGTTTGCTAAATTGAATTAAATCAAAGTCCAGCCCCACATTTGCAGGCCATGCATAGCTCTGCCTCCTACAACTGTCCATGCCCATCCTCATTACAGTTAGGAAATTTATTCATTTGCTGATATCACCTCTGTTTTTCTTTTGTCTGATTATCAGTGGACCAAGGATACAAAGGTGGTAGAAGGATGTAAATGTAAATGTCACATTCTTCCAAGTTTCAAAAGCAAATGCACAAACATTCTTTTAATCACCAACATTTAGTGAATGAATAATGAGTGTCCTGTAATGTTCGAGTTGCTGGGAATACAAAGATATTAATAAATAGTTTGCAAGGAAAGAATAATTTTGATTTGGGATATTGAACTGATTCATTTAAATGTGCTTTATGTCATATGTTTATATCTTTAATTATAATAAATCAAAATTATTCTTCTTTTCTATTTTCATGAAGTCTGGGGATAACTTAGCAGTTAAACAATAAGGTTGTGTTACTGTTCTAACTCATCTATTTACCCCTTTCCTCTTCTTTTCTTCAAATAAATTCTAGAATTGGTTGCTGAGAGAAAAGGGGTAGGCAATAGAAAAAAAAGAGATATGACACTTTCTTTTAGTCTTATTTCTGGAAACTTTAGTGTAAATCAAAATGAAAGCTCTGTGGATTTCAGATCCTGTAAGTTTTATTACACATGTTTTTTGACTAAGTTTGTGTTGGGCAGTTGAATGCTGCAAATTCAAGACTGAGTTGATGATGCTCTCTGAAATAGTGCCAAGACAGACTTATAAACTATATCTCAGTTCTCTGGTTCTGAGCTCTAGATTCCTAGAAATTACATTGAGACTCTCCAAATAATGAATGTGATTCTGCATGTAAGAAGAGGACACATTCTCTCATGGAACTCTTTTAGTTTGACCAGGTGCATCAGTGTGATATGACTGGTCCTTGCCTCCCCCCAACTATGACCTAGTGACATTCAAGCACACCAGTGAGGAATTCCTAGCCACAACAATCAGACAAAAGAAAAAAATAAAAGGCATCAAAATTGGAAAAGAGGAAGTCAAACTATTGGTTTGCTGATGATGTGGTCTTATGCTTGGAAAACCCTCAAGACTCCTCCACAAGACTCCTAGATTTGATAAATGAATTCACTAAAGTCTTAGGATACAAAATCAGCATACAAAAATCAGTAGCATTTCTATATATCAATAATAATCAAGCTGAGAATCAAACAAGAAGTCATTCCCATTTACAATACAAAAACAAAAAACATAGGAATATATTTAACCAAGGAAGTGAAAGATCTCTACAAGGAAAACTACAAAACACTGATGAAAGAAATTGTAGATGACACAAAACAAATGGAGAAACATCCCATGATCATGGATTAGAAGAACTGACATTGATAAAATAACCACACTGTCCAAAGCAATCTACAGAATCAGTGCAATTCCTATCAAAATACCAACTTCCTTTTTCACATAATTAGAAAAAACAATCCTAAAATTCATATGAAACTAAAAGAACCTGAATAGCCAAAGCAATCCTAAGCAAAAAGAACAAAGCTGGAAGCATCACATTACCTTCAAATTATACTACAAGGCTATAATAACCAAAACAACATTACATTGGTATAAAAATGGGCACATAGATCAATGGAACAGAATATGGAACCCAGAAATAAAGCCACATCCCTACAGCCAGCTAACCTTTACCAAAGTCAACAGAAACACACTATTGAAAGAATACCATGTTCAATAAATGGTGCTGGGAAAATTGGATAGCCATATGCAGAAAAATGAAACTGAACCTCTACCTCTCACCATATACAAAAATTAACTCAAGATGGATTAAAGACTGAAATGTAAGACCTGAAACTATAAAAATACTAGAAGAAAACCTAGGAAAAAATTTTCTGGATATTGGCCTAGGCAAAGAATTCATATGCAAAGATCAACTCAGAATGGATTAAAGACTTAAATGTAAGACCCAAAATTGTAAAACTACCAGAAAAAAAAATATGGGAAATTCTTCAGGACATTGGTCTGAGCAAAGATTTTATGGCTAAGACTTTAGAAGCGTAGGTAATGACAGCAAAAAAGACACATAGGATTATATTAAACTAAAAAGCTTCTGCACAGCCAAGAAAACAATCAAAGGGGGAAAAAACAACCTGTAGAATGAGAGAAATATTTGTAAATAAGTAACTCAACACAAAAAAAATTCCCAATAATCTGATTAAAAGATAGGAAAATGATCTGAATAGACATTTCTCAAAAGAAAGACATACAAATGGTCAAAAAGTATATGAAAAAAAGCTCTCAACACCACTAATCATCATAGAAATGTAAATCAAAACCACAATAAGATATCATCTCACCCCAGTTAGAAGGGCTATTATTAAAAAGACAAAAAATAACAAACAATGTCGAGGATGCAGAGAAAAATGATCTCATATACACTGTTGGAATGTAAATTAGTACAGCCATTATGGAAAAACATTAAGGAGATTTTTCAAAAAACTAAAAATAGAACTACCATATGATCCGGCAATCCCACTACGGGGTATTTATCCACAGGATAGAAAATCAGTATATTGAAGAGATATCTGTACCCCCATGTTTACTGCAGCACTATTCACAATAGCCAAGATATGCAATCAACGTAAGTATTCACCAACAGATGAATAGATAGAGAAATCGTGGTGCATATATATACACAATTGAATATTATTCTGCTATAGAAAAGAATGGAATTCTGTCTTTTGTGGCAACATGGATGAGCCTGGAGAACATTATGTTAAGTGAAATAAGTTAGCATAGAAAGACAAATACCAAATGTTCCCACTCATCTGTGGGAGCTAAAAAAGATGGGCTCATAGAGGTAGCTGGGAGAACTGCAGTTATTAGAGGCTGGAAAGAGTAGGGGGAAGTGGAGGGTATGGAGAGGTTGGTTAATGGATACAAGATTACAGCTAGATAGGAGGCGTAAGTTCTAGTGTTCCACAGCACTGTCAGGTGAATATAGTTAACAATAATTTATTGTGCATTTTCAAACAGCAAGAAGAGAGGATTTTGAATGTTCCTAACACAAAGAATGATAAATGTCTGAGATGATAAATATGCTAATTACTCTGATTTGATCATTACACATTGTACACATGTTTTGAAATATCACTGTACCCATAAATATGTAAAATTATTATATGTCAATTAAAACTAAAATTTTCTAAAAAAGGTAAAAGTAAAGAAAAGAAAGAACTAAATAGCTGGTATACAAATGTGGCAGGCAAACTCCTTTAAATTTTATAATATATGTATGTCTTACCTATTCAAAATTTAAATAAGCTGATAAACTTTAAAAAAGTTATAAATTCAGATAATAAAGTACTAAACAAAATATGTTCTTTCCTCCTATATTGTCAGATATATTTTCACAAAACAAAATAGAAAAATAAGTGTAGTTGAATGAGTAGTAAAATAAAGACATATGTATAAGTTATAAATACAAATATTAAGATAATAAATATGAATATAAATATTTCAGAATTTTTTTTCATGCCTTCATCTCAGAAAAATCACTAAATATGACATTATAATGGAAATTTCACAAAATTTGAGCTCTGATAGTTATAATCTAAAAGAGCAATTGAAATGTCATTATAATCAAAATGTATATAATTTGAAGGTTTTAATCAAAATATATACATTAAAATCAATATGAAAAATTTAAATTGAATTTTCATATATTTACAAAGCCCATTTTAAAATTAAATATTAAAAATTATCTATTAGAATTAAAAACATACAAATTATAATTAATAATTATTAAACCTTTAAATTAAATTTAAACAAAGCTGAAAAGGTTTATCTGAAATTTCATAAATCTTATGTGTGCATTTTTATAAAAATTAAATTATTCACGATTCCAGCATTTAATGCTCATATTTTAAGTGCCAATCAGGATAATGTGTTATGCATTTCATATCTACAGTTACAGATATGCAAAATTAGAATAATATAAATTTTTAATATTGCAAAATATTCCTTTGCCACTATGTGCAATTTTTTTTCAGTAATTCTGGAACCATGAATTGGAACATGAAGAAAAACAAAGAAATGGTCATTCATGTCTACTAGGAAACAAAATTCATTGTGAAAGAATCTATTAGCTAATATTATCTCAGAGGATTTGACACGTTAACTAATTTATCTTTTCTCTTCCCTAAATATTTGTGTCACTCAATTCTTCCTCGTGTTTCTAAGTAGTTTTTGCCTCCAAGAATAAAAACTTTAAGCCATCAAAGTGAATCAACGGAAAATTAAGAAAGGTAAGTCAAAGTTCTAATGGCTGCACACAAAGTTAATAAGCCATTTGTTCAAAACATTAAACATTTAGAACCAGGATCCACAGAAGTTGTGACTCATTCTCTGGCCTGAAGATAATATTGTGCAGTTTAGGGCTGTTAACAACAGGCCAAAAAATCCAGGACTTTATTTCTATAGCACGTGATGCAATTATTTTTTTCTCAGCTAACACCCTCCGACAATCATAACAAGGTAACTGACATTATCTCACACTCAACTGGAGACAGCAGCTTCAGAAGTCTCTGTTTACCTCACACAGCTTGGACACCCAATGAAAGTTTTCTAAGTGTTATTACTCTTCCTCATATTTAGAGATAATGTCACAAAAGATGATTACTATTTGTACAAGAATATGTTTGCCTTGTGACCAAAGCCTGCTCCTCAATGAACACATGACAATGTTTTTAGGCTGAATGTCTGAAGAGGGGATTTGCAAAGCCTGTCTCCATTTAAATCTCTGCTTTGGGGGGTTATGAATGCTCTGAAATCTCTTTCTTAAAATACCTGCCTAATTATCAACTGGGTTATCTCAGACAGCTGAACTACGCTACACACTCTGAAACTAAAGGTCAAAATATCCTGAAGATGTTTCTCCTGTATTTTCTTGACTTACAGCTATAAAAACTACAGAAAGTTACTATTTCTATCAAGAATCAATTAATGTTTCAGATAAAATGTAAGCTAGAAAAAGGAGTACATACTTGAGGCCAGATAGGTCTGGGTTCAGATTCCCCTTGTGCCACCCTGAGCTAAGTGATTTGGGGCAAATTATATAACCTTTATGAGCCTCAGTTTCTTCATTTTTAAGTGAAATAATTCTTTGTTCATTGTGCCATTGTGAAAATTAAATGATATGATCACTATACAGTGCCTGGCACACAGTAAATTCTCAAAAACTGGTAGCTATTAGTATTGACTGGCAAAGAATTGTGGAAATTGGCTATACTACATTCATTCATCAATATAGTAAGTATGTATTGATCCTACTATATTCCAGGCAACTGGGCAAAGTGCTCAGGATTCAAAAGCCGTTGTTTTTCACTAGGAGGTTAAGTTTTTGTGGGGATACAGACATGCGTAACAGAGATACGAAAGTGTTGTGCAAACACAAATAACCGAATAGCTCATTTTGCTTCGGGCGTTAGGAAAGGCTTCTTAAACAAGACAGGAACTAAGCTAGCAGGATGAGCAGTAGTTTGCCAGGAAAGAATGAGAAAGGCATTTGGAGCAGAAGGCTGCAAAGGCATGGAGTTACCAAAGGGCTTTTCACATCCAAGAAAAGTAAGAAGTTGGAGAGGAGCAGCGTAGCCATGTCAAGCATTTTAGATGGTTAAGAGGCAAGACCCAGCTGACGTGTTTGACACTAGACCAGAGGTGCCGTGCTAATCCTTCAACAGTGTGGCTCTAATTGAACTCAAGGAAAATTCCATTTCTCTGAGATGTGCCACTTTTGATGAGTTGGCTTAAGAAAAGATTAATCAAACCCCCTCCGTACAGTGATGTTTGTTTGTTAGTGCACACCACTTTTCTTAAAATATACCAAAATTGGGGGCAGAAGGGAAACTGTTATTTTGGACCTAGGACTCATGATTTCCAGCTCTTCATTCCCCTATAATTTCTGTGATGGGTTGCCCTTTCCACCAGGAACACCCTGGGACATATTCTAAAAATTGCTGTAACCAAAATACATGCTTCTTAGTTAATAACAAAACAGTGCTCAATTCCAGATGCTGAAAGGGAAGATGACGCAAAAATTTCTCTGCAGAAAACATATCCCCAAATCTCGTAAAGTGATGTGAAAACCATCCAAAGTATTTGATTTGAAACTAGTAAAGGTACAAACACCACGGCTAAAGCATCACAAAGAATTAAATGGAAAGGAAGGAAAAAGCCTTGCACCCACAGGCAAACACCCAGATTGGACAGAACCTGACAAGGCAAACAATTCCATTGCTAAAGACACCTCCAAATGCCTGCAACAGAGCTCTGAGGGAAAACAATAGCCTTGCTGCTCATTTGGGGGAAACTGTCCAAGCACAGCAGTTATTTCCAACACGATCCCACTGATGTCAGGTGGAGCGGAGTGCTAATGGTCATGTAGGTGGGAATCAATCCTTAGGCTCCAAAAACAAGCCTCCTCATGGCACAAAAATTAAATTCATCCCAGAATGAGCTAGGGGTATGACCTAATAGCACAGCAGCCTCTTAATAAACTGTGGATACACTACCTAGTTTGAATAATGATTCAATTCCATGGAAAGAAGCTTTTTTGTTTACCTTCAGTATTCTTCTCTAATTACAATTTCTTGCTATAATATTCCAAGATTTCATGGCTATTTAGGTAGATTCTATGGAAAGTCTAAATTAGAAAATAGCTCTTTAATAGATTTTTTTATTTAATAAGAGGAAACCATTTGTTTTAATACACTCACCATTCCGTGATTCAGCCACCCTGGGATAAAGTTATCAAGCAACTTCGGGTATATCATCTCTCTGTCATAGGCATAAATGATCCAGAACACCGCGACAACGAACTGGAAGGGAAAAGAAATCTTTTATTTCAAGCTCATTAACTATCCACAACATACAATTTGTTGGTTATTTATTGTTAAAAGAACTGAACAGAATTTGGAATCTATGATGAAAGACAGATCAGCAAACCAGTTAATGACTAGAAAGATAGTTCCAGCTTTCTTTCGTTAGTGGTAACCGTTAAGGTGCCTCCTTCTCTTTGCTCTCCCAGTTGTATTCTCTCTGGCAAAGGGATCTGTTTTTCAGGGAGAAAGTAGAGAGGCCTGTCATCAGGAACAGGTCCAATTCAGGGCTAATTGTGCTGGTCTGAGTTCTCTCAAGAGGGTTTAAAAGTTCACTGGTGGTTTTTTCGGCTCCCATTCTCCACTGTATAGTTAGCACACATTCGAGAAACTAGAGAGTATGTCCCTTTGCCTTGAACCCATCATGTGGTTTAAATTAATCTCCACATTCTCAAGTTTCCATTTCACCACTAACAACATTGAAACCCCTGCTATAAAATATCCAAAAGTCACATTTCCAGCAAATGTATGAATTTATACAGCCCATGCAAGAACTTTAGCTGTACTGAGAAGCAGGGTATATGGAGGGCGAAGGAAGATTCCTAATTCTCTTGGAATAATGTAGAAGTTCATCTGGGTTCCAGAGGCTTGTTTTGGCACATTAGAAACATAATCATCAAAGGAGAGTAGAGTACTTAATTTATTATTTTACCATTCTTTGAACGAATTGTGAGAAAAGAAGTTCAGATAAGATAAAGAAATGAATGGCCCAAGGTCTTGACCTTCAGTATAGAATTTAAAAGAAAAAGTGTATACTTTTGTAAATGTCAAAAAGTGATATTTTTGACAAAATGTCAAACATTTTGAAATTAGGTAATATTTTGAAATGAGAAAAAAGAAACATAGACTAATGATATGAAGAAAGAATTTACAAATAAACACAAAAATATGCTCAATCTTACTCATAATAAAAGAATGCGATTAAAACTATACTGATGAGATGAGCAGAGATCCCAGTTTGACAACATACTCTATCAAGGTGACTGTAGGGAAATAGGCTCTCTTAGACTTTATTGGTAAGAAGAATCTAAAATGACACAATCCTTATTATGGGGAATTTAGTTATAACCACTAAAAATTATAACTATTTACCTTTCACTCTCCCCTCAGTAATAACCCCATCTAGGAATCTAGGAATCTCCTTCAAAGATACACTGGGGGGGGGATATGGGGTGAAGTGTTCATGGGAGTCCATCTTGCTTCTCTCTCTACTTTTTGCTTATTTGTAACTATCCATAAATGAAAGGTTTTAAACATTAAAAAAAATGAAAATAAATTTTAAAAAATTTTAAAAATATGTACTATGAGAAAGGGAACCATCTGAGGAAGTCTCTGTAGAGTGATGTCTCAAAATAAGAAATGCTATGGAATGAAAAACTACAGCATGAATATTAAAAAGACATAAATTTTATTTCATTTTTTATAATTATAAGTCATCCATGCTCCCACATTTTATTAACAAAAATAGTAAACATTTTAATACCACTTTTTGCAAAACACCTGGTTACACTTGGTGTAGTAATCAGAGAGTTCCAACTATGTCAGTTATAACATGGGTAATTGGGGCCAAGAAAAAAAAATTCACCCTTAAAATCCAGGATGTTACGTGCATTTATTGTTTTATAAAACACCATGGATGATAATTACAATTGGCAACTACAGATTATACATATAGTTTTAATATCAAGTTGGGGTCCCCAGTTATTTATCTTCCTTTTGGGTCAACTATTTTCACTGTCAGTTTATAAATGCACAAGATAAAAAGGGAAAAAAATCTGTTATTAGCTTAAAGTTAACTATCATAACTTTCCAAATACAATGAATAATTTTTTAATTATCTGTAATTTTGGGTTATTCCTTCCAGTTCAGACTCCAAATATACTGATTATCAATGTCAATGGCATTTAAGGTACATATTTGATAGTAACTTTAAATCTTTATTACATTAACCCTCAACACTATCTCCTTAACGCAGGCTGGAACACAGGTTATTGCATTTTTCCTTTCAACAAATAGAGAAATCAAGGTTTTCTTTTCACTGACTTTAATAACATTTGTTTGTATATAAGGCTCCACATATCATAAATGGAAACTCACTGTAACTTCATTAATTTTGATCCCACTAATTTGGATGATAATACAAACAGAATCTACAATGCACTTATTCTAGTCCATCTTGTGAAGAAAAGATTTATTAAGGAAATTAAAAAGTTATTGTGCTTTCATATATATAGGTATATAATGGTGAATAATAAAAAGCATATTAATTTTTTTTCCTTGAATGACCTTATAATTAGCAAGTTTGGCGGGATGGTGGAAGTCAAGTCCAGATTCAAAAGATTAAGGTGGGTGGGGACAGAGGCAGTGGAGGAAACCTTCTCTTCCATGACAATGGCACGGAGGGAAGGAGAAGGAACCCTGCTGCATGACAAAATGGGAGCACCAGGCAATATTGTGAGTGGCTAAAAGGCAGAGTAAATGGAGACAGAAAGACAGGGAACAACTGATTAAGCAAAACCCAGGAGACGAAAGGGATTAGGATCATGAACACAGACAAAGCATTCTTCCCTTCTTTAAAGTGGGATGCAGGCACTTTTGCTGACAGTTGGAAATAGGGCTGAGTGCAGAATGGATGTGGGACATGGCTGTGGATAACGTACAAGGAAGCCAGTAAGATATTTCAAAGGAAGACTTACGAATTGGGAGGGCCCAAGTGAGGTCTACTAGTCCGATTTTGTAGTAGAACCAACCAGGATGTTTTCTCGGTTATCTTGAGGTCTATGTAAAGGGGATTTCGAAAAAGAGGGTTTAGGATAAAAGGATCCTGGGGGGTTTCATAGCCCCGTGGATTAGGTAACTGGAACAGACAGAGGGTCTGAAATGGGGGATGCTATGAGATTAGGAAGAACATCTTTAAGTGACTGACCAACATTTCTAAGCTGGTGCCTGAGAAGGGGTGGTTGCCAGTGAATTACATGAGATATCACTTACAAAGCTACTAGTGACATAGAGTGGACACGGTGTAAGATAACCCTTCCTGTTTTCACTTTTTTTTGCTGCACGGATTTGACAACTCTAAGTGACATCAGTCCAATCAGGGCTGATTCTATGCTTTAACGTCAGAGATGCACTGCCTGCCAGGGGTCACGGCAGTTCTGCCCTTAGGCCTTGGCTCCACACTTTCCAGTCTCACAATTCACAGTGGAGTCCCATGGATTGGCAGCACCCACATCATCCGAGAGCTTGTTAGATGCGCGGAAACCCAGGTCACACTCTGATATGTTCTGATCTTGTATTTTAATAAGATCCTAAGGTCATTCATATGCACATAAGAGTTTGAGATATTCTGCTTTGGGAGTAACTATTCCAGCCACTTTGTGCCTCCTCCTTTCCCATGCAGTGAGGGGATCCCATGGCCAGGTGGCTTGTCTCTCCAGAGCCTGCATCCCTCCCCTTCTAGACCACACCCCAGGTAACTGTGACCTTGGAATTCCCTGTGCAAACAGATAGGAGTATATGCCTCAGGGTATGTGTGGGCCTCCTCCTTCCCCTGGTCTGACCTTGAGGGTGGACTGTGCAATAAATGTGTGTTTGCCTTGATCTAAGATGTGATTAAGATTTGTTGCTTTCTGTAGGGTGAGGACCAAAGTTTTATATTTGGTCTGGGTGTCCGCACACAGGCATGTCTCCACTTCAGTCCCAGATGGAGCCACTGCTGGAAATCCCTTCACCTTTGCCACATAGCATAACTGAATCACGAGAGTGATATCCCATCATATTCACAGGTCTCTCTCATACTCGAGGGGAGAGGACCATACGGGCCAGTGCAGTAAGGGGTGGAGTCTTAGGGCCACATCAGAATCCTGCTTGGCACAGATTCCCAATCGGTTCTTCCTTTCCAAAATTGTTTTTGACTATTTTAAGTTCTTTGCATTTCCATTTAAATTTTAGAATCCCAGCTTGTTAATGTCTACAAATATCCTGCTAGAATTTTCATTGTGACTGTTTGGGGAGAACTGACATCATAACACTATGGAGTCTTCCAACTCATGAACATAATTTATATTTCCATTTATTTGGGTCTTGTTTAAATTTTTCTCAGCGATGTTTGTAGTTTTCAGTGTACAAATATTGCACATATTTTGTTAAACCTATACCTAAGTATTTCATGTTTTGTGATGCTATTGTAGGTGGTGTTACATTTTTTACATTGTTCGTTGCTAGTTTATAAAAAATACAACTGATTTTTTAATATTGACATTGTATCTTATACCTCTGCTAAATTAGCTTAGTAGTTCTAGTAGCTACTAAGTAGCTATTTGAAATTCTTTTGGATTTTTACACTTATACAATCTGCAAATAAAAACAATTTTTCTTCTTCCTTTACAATTTGTATGCCTTTTACTTTTTTTTTTTTTTTTATTGCACCACCTAGGACCTTCAGCAGTATGTTGAACAGAGCATCCTTGCCTTCCTCCCTATCTTAGGGAAAGTGTTGTCGTTCAACATTTAAGTTTGATATCAGCTGCAGGTTTTTCTTAGATGCCTTTATCAAGTTGAAGATCTCACCTATTCTTAATTTACTTAGGAGACATATTTTCACCATAAATGAATGCTGAATTTTTTCAGATAGTTTTGTTGCATATCTTCAGATAATCATATATTTTCCCCTTTTATTCTGTTAATATGAGTGAATTATATCAACTGATTCTGCATGTCAAATCAATCTTTCATTCCTGCTCATCATATATTATAATGTATATCTATATAGCTAGATTCAATATGCTGATATCTCATAAAGGATTTTTTCATCTTTATTCATAAAGAATACTGACCTGTAATTTTCTTTTTTCATGATGTCTTCATCTAATTTTTGTAACAAGATAATGCTGGCCTCAAAAAATAAGTTGAGAAGTGTTTCCTCCCCTTTTTATGAAAGATCTTGTGCAAGATTGGTATAATTTATTCCTTACCTAATTGATATACTTCTTTAGTAAAGCCAACTGGATTTGCAACTTTTCTTGTGGACAGATTTGACTGTAAATTCATTTTCTTTAATAAATATAGGACTAATCAGGCTTTCTACTTTTTCTTGAGTTGATTTTAGTCATTACCACCTTTTGTGGAATTTCTCTACTTCATCTAAGTTTTTGAATTTATAAAGTTATTCTTAATATCCCAGCATGGAAATTGACAAATACTATAAATCAGGTATTTTTTTCCCTAGGGAGCCAGTCGTTAAACATTTGCTAACATACCACGTTCAGAGATACTCTCTGTTCACCATGAGTGATCATGGGTAGCATCCCTGCCACAAGGAAAGCACTCTGGGGTCACTACTCAACAGTGAAACTTTGGTCAGTACTTTGATCTCTACCACACATTGAGGGAATTATATGGGTTATTAAAAGTGAAGTGACTTTCAAGAAAGTGTTAGTCACCTTTCTAAGTGTAACACTAGAAGGTCAGGAGGCACAGCTTACTGAGTAATCAGCCTTTTAAATAATTCTTTAGATATAAACACAGCACAGATGGTAGCTTCTTGGCTTTCTGCACTGATATCCTCTTGATAGTATGGTCATCAGCAAACCCAAAATAAATCTGAACTCTACTACCAGGGCATGGATATGAAACAAAAATAGTTGCTCTTGGACAGGCTAACATTCCACCATTGCAAAGAAGCTCCCTCTCTGGCTGGGATCGATGGCCAGCTATTATGCATCATGCACCTGCTGCTTGTCAGCTGCCAGGACCAGAATACTGTACTTGAACTGAGAATTGAAGGAGCACAGTCACTTTCCAGTCCATGAAGCCTCAAGACAAAATACTTGAGTGACAGCTCGTTGTTAATGCTACAATTGAAACCCCAGAAGTATTATTAATAGAAATTAATGCCAAAAGAAAACTGGACTCATGGTTTGTCTCTTCTTGAAAGACGTTTCTCATACAGAGTCTGATAAAAGCTGAAACTTCAGCTTTATTCCACTTCTAAGAAGATTTACTGATTAGTGGGAAATTCTTGGGAATTTAGTAGAACCAATAAGAATGCAAAGGATGTTGTGAGAAATTTGCCATGAAGAAGGCTACAGCCACTTATCTATAGATTGGTCTATGAAGGCCACCTAGCATAATTTCAAACATTCACTGTCGAGGGAGGGAAGGGAGGAAAGGAAAAAAATCAATGAATACATCTTTAAAATCTTTAGCTTCAACAGGATATGATCCTATAAAATTGCATTCCCTTTTAAAACTAATATATTAGTACTCAGACTTTACCAAATACCGACAGGAAAAAAGTCTAACTTTTGTTTTGGGCTCTATTTTCTTGCTTCTAGAACTCTTTTTCATGACTCGTGTTCCCATAAATCTTTCTACATTAGCACTATTGCTGAGGAGTAACATTAGAAATGTTTCCAATTGTGATTTGTCTTTCCAAGCACGTGAAGCATGGGTATGAGAATAAGTTATGTGTTCTGGATGCTATCTGGTCTCTAATGGCCCCCATGCACACACTGAATGTCTTATTTGACAGTCAAATGGCCCCTGTCTTCCCACTTTCCAGATCTATGAGATCCTGAGTCCCCAGGTTCTCTCCTTCTGGTTGATTTCCCTCAACCACACCCTCTTCAGAAATGCACAGTGAGGCAAAGTCCCTCTAAAATGTCACGGTATCCTCTGCCCCAGACTACAACTAGTTTCTAGTACTCATTCCTAAGTACGGCATGGAATTCCTTTTCTTGGAATTATACATCTGAGAGCAATGTTATAATTTTAATACTACACATTCTGCCCAAATTACCTTAAAACCAGAGTCTCTATCTACAGAGTTTCAAAAGCACATACTGGTGTTATGCCTTTTTTCATAGCTTTCAGCTACCATTTTTTATACATTTATAATGTATCCATATTTATCTACATTTAGGTCCTTAATTATCTCTACTGACGAGGTAATGCAAAAACAAAACTCAACTCCTACAAGTACCCACATGATTTGGTTCCTGCCTTTCTCTCCAACCTCAGTTTGTGCCATGTTCGCTCTTGCTCCCTAAAGTCCAACTGGTAATTTGTCTGTTCCTAAAAATTATTCAGCTCTTTCCTATTTCAGGGCCAGAGAATTTTCTACTCTCTGTGCCAGGGCTTCTCTTCCCCCACTTTCACGTGGCCGGATTCTCCGTTCCTTCAGGTCTAGCTTAAATAGCACCTCTGCGTGGAAGCTGCCGCTGGACACACCACTGCTCTGTTAGTGTCTGTCACAGACACGGAAAGAAAACAGGCTCCTGTTGTCGGTGTAGTTGTTGCTCAGTTGTTCACTGTCTAGCTCCTCTAGGAGAAAGTGAAGTATCAGAGAGCAGGAACTTGTCTGTCTCATTCGTTGCTGGTTCCCCGCTGCCTGCTAAATAGCATATATGTAATAAGAATTTGCTGACTAATGAATAAAGTATATGCCTATTCCCTGTATGTGCCAGACTCCAAATCTCCCACAGGAGCAAGTACCTTTTTACTCCTTCAAGTTTCTTCTTATTGACCTAAAATCTCTCCTTTATGTTCTCTGTGGTTTTTGTCCTTCTGTGTACAAAGAAGATAACCTGTTCTTTCCAGGCTACTTGCACAGCCAATCCCTTCTCAGATCTTCTGTAAGTTAGCTCCTCCCTCACCTGTTTAAGTCTTCTATCATCCTGTAATAATCCTTCTCTGAACTTCAAGGTCAAGATGGAAGGCTAATTGCTCTCCTTCTTGAAGTCAGCCAAAAATAAGGAAAATGAAAAGCGGAAATGAAACTGATGAAAGCAGGAAATACCCATAATGCAAACATGACTCTTTAAATCACCCCAATTATCCCGCCCGATTTGATTAATATACATTATATACCTGCATCAAAATGTCACATGTACCCTATAAATATATACCCATAATAATTAAAAATAATTTTTTTTTAAAAAAGGCTGCCAAGTGTTAAGAAAAACAAACGAGGACAGGGAAATTCTGATGGAGGAAACAAGATCCCACAGCTCTCTGGTCGAGTGAGCAGGACAGAGAGCTCTCTACAGGTGACACAGCCCGAGGAACACTAAATGACCCTTGCTGGGAACATGAAGTCTCTGTGCAAGGGAGCACTGGGGAAAGGCTCTGATCCCTGTTTGGCTTCAGGTGTCAGAGGTGATGATGCTAAATGTGGAAACAGGCCAGTGTGCCATCTCTGCAAGAGCAGGATATGGGTACATTAAGGTCGATAAGGAAAGACCAGCGGTAACAAGCCTGAATACACAGCTCATGCTCACCTGATGAAGAACAAGCTTCATGTCACCATCCAAAAGGGTTGTGATAAAAATGAATCAAGTAGAGAAAAATGAATTGAGCCCAGACAGAGGCTATTCTCTGGAGCAGGGTAGTGGTGGAAAATAGACGGATATTCAAGCTGCCCTAGCTCAGTTCCCTAGCCTGTCTCCAGTTCTATCCTTTCACAAACAGCTGGCTCAGGAAGAACAAACCAATGCAAGGACAAGTAATCACAAGAAAAGAAATACTATGGGATGTATTCATAGATACCACACACACAGAAAAAGATATAAAGAGGAATATGACAAAAAAGTCAACTGAACAATACAAACCAGAAACATTCTGCCATTATAGGTAAAATTTATGACCAAATAATTCTCTATTAAAGAAAGAGGTCAAAGAAGAAAAACTGAAAGCTAAGAGAAGATTGAGCAAGAGAAGAGGGCAAAAGGGAGTGAAAAGAACTTATGAAGTAAATAAAATATAAAACATAAAACTGAAAGTCACACGAGAAGCAGTAAAAGGAAAACTACCTTTGGTGAAGACAGTCGGGGTTTAGCTTTCTGCAGAACGGGAGACTAGATATGCTGAGAAACCTTCCCGCTGTGAAACACTGGGTGCTAAATAAATTATAACAAATAGACTTTTAAATGTATTGCTGAGCACACAAGAAAGGAAGGGAAGTCACAAGGGGCCAAAAAATCAAAATAAAAAATAAAAAACCCAAGGAGGAAAAAAAGAACAGGGATAAAACCAGAACAGTAGCAAACACAGAAACTGGGACTGCTTGGAGCAAACACAGAAACTGGGACTGCTTGGAGGCAAATGCCAACACAGAATCTGAGTGCACAGTGTTTGTGGCCACGGACATGGATGGCAAGGCCCTGGGCCCACTCACGGACCTGCAGGAGACCGGCCCACAGAGGGGCCGCACCTCCAGTGGAAGGGTAGGCTGGAGAAAGTACTCTTTATCAGTTTAAATAAATTGCTTTCTATTCCTAATTGGTAAGGTTTTTTTTTAATGAAAAATTTCATTGAATTTTTTTCACATTGAGATAGTCATTTTTCCCTTTTATCTTTGTATTAGTGACAGCAAAGCTGTGCTAATTATGCAAGCTCTGTAAAGTCTGGAAATAAATTGTAAATGTATACCAAATAACTGTAGTGGATGGTGTCGTACTTCTTCCAGACCCCTCTCTGGGCCTGTGCATCCATCACCTAGAAAAGCCTGCATAGAGTAGGAACTCAAAGACTTTTTGGTGAGTAAATGTGATTAAGCATTCCAGAGAAACCAAAAGGAAAAGGAAAATTGTCATGGATGGTGAAAAATCATCAAGCTGGTGCCCTGGACTGCACATGCCATAGGAGGGCGTAGGATAGCGGCACAGAACACAGGACAAGTTGGGAGAATCCATTCATGTCTTTGTTAGTAATAAATGCATTCGTGGAATCTCAAGTATCTCAACAAGGATTATTGGACCAGGTATACCTCTCTAAAAATTCACATCCACAGAATAGAGAAGCAGTACTAATCTAGGACACTTGCTGGTCCTAACTGATATCTGGGTCTTGCACATTGCAGCCATATTCCCTTCCTCACTCAGATTTTAGTTATTAGGCTCCTATCATATTTTCACTTCATTTGGGGATGCAAGCCTTTCCCCAGCACGCCAACTTGTGTGGGTGGGTCCCTATGATTAGCTATCTCTCCGGATTTGTGGAGTCCCCAGAGGTTGTATCTGTGTCATTCTACGCCTATAGGCTGAAACCTCACCCATCGTGGCATATGCCTCTAGTTCTGTCTCTTCTCCCAGCCCCAGGCATCCCTGTCTGGCCAGTTTCACCACCGACTGAAACATGCGAATGACGGCTATTACGTTCGCTTTTCTTCCCTACCAACAGGATCCAAATTGCCCGGAGCTGGTTTGTAGTGGTGGCAGTCTGCTTTTGTGAAGAGTGATGTCTGAAGGTTTATTGCACTGCCTGGGAAGCACCCCTGGTGGTGGTGGGCCCGGTTAGCAAGGTGGTGTGTGCTGTGAGAGGGGAGGGTGTAGAAGATGACACCCTGAGGGAGGAAACTGTATATCCCACTTTTGGGTCATCCGTCAAGCTACAGAAATAGAGGCAAAGAAATACTAAGGTACCACTGATATGTTAAGCATAAATCAGGAGCAGCTGTGATTCAGATGGAAAACTACAAAGATTACAGCCAATTTCAGAAATGGAACGTAAAGGGTAAGCAGGTAACTCCCGAAAGATGCACAATAGTGTAGCTAGATTCAATAAACACAATGGAAACAGTTAATTTTCTTTAACTCCACAAAGGTTTAGGTTAACCCAGGCACATTTGGCATAACCATTTCCTGAAAAGGGATTTAAAAGTTAAGATAATTTCCATTACTGAGACACAGATACAACGTTGTTTCAGTAGGAAGCCTGGTGTTGACATCAGACATGCAGTGGAAAGGTTATCAAGGACTTATCCTTCTAGGTGTATGGTGGAATAAGTGCCTTGAATTATGCTCCCAATTTATAAAAAGCCTAATAAAATATTAGGTAGGAAACCACCTATTCATTTATTATTTATCCTTTCAGTGTTTTTTTTTTTTTTGCAAATGCAAGAAAAAAATGCACACACACACTCTTCTTTTAATATATACAATTTCATACTATATGACCTTGATTTTGTTGTTTCATAACACATCTAGGAAATCTAAAGCATCTTTTAAAATAAATCATTATGTGACCAAAAGTGGTGAAACTGCACAGGTCAAAAATAAAGTGAGAGTGGGAGTTCTGGGAGGTCAGTAAGCTCTGAGGTCAGCTTTCCTCCAGAGGACATCTGTCAAACCCCAGTGACCCTGGGCTTATCTCTCGATGCTACACAGAATTCAGGAGACAGGAGACAGCGACTGCCTAAGGCAGCAAGTCGCATAGGAGGTTTCCACCTGAAGCTAGTACCTATCCCAGAGGGTTCCACCTTCTGTTTAAGGGGAATGAGAATGACGCTCTGCACAGAAGAGGACAGTAGGGAAACATGCCTGCTGTAACCTTAGCTCCTTATTGAGAGGAAAAAAATGATCCTGAAAATTCATAACCGTAAGAGTGCCATCGGGTTTGTAGCCTGACGTGTCCTTTCAGGAGGATGTGATGGTCTGAAATGTGTGTTCCTTCTAAGTGTAAGTGGAGCATGTGGAAATTGACCACCATCTAGGCCATAAAGCAAGCTTCCAAGAAGTTTCAAAGTATTGGTGTCTTATTGATCATAGTTTCTGTTCAAAATGCAATTAAGTTTGCAATCAGTAAAAAATAATAAAAATTTCTATATATTTGGAAATCTAAAAACATGCTTGCTTTCAAACTTACGGGTTGAATATGAAATCACAATAGGCTCTAGAAAATATTTAGAAATAAATAATGATAAAAATGGCAGGTTCAAGTCTTTTAGGATATAATGTCCTAATTAAGGAAATGTATAGGCTTCTGGGCTTACACTAGAAAAGAAAAGGGAAAATTAATGTGAGGTATATACATCTTCAGAAGAATAGCCAAATAATTAATGAAATAAAAGCAAGCATAGAAAAATGACTAATCCAAAATTTTGGACTTTTAGAGATACAGATAAATTCTGATAAGGTTGATGAAAGAAAAAAAAGAGATAACACAAATAAGCAATACTGAGAAAGAAAAGGGGACATTACTACAGATATTATGAGAATAAAATTATCAAACAAATTTATAAACAAGGTTGTCATTAATTTGAAAATGTGATGAAATGCAGTTTTCTATTCAGAAAATAACATTTGTTAAAATGGACTCAAGAAGAAATAGAAAAATGACAAGTAATCTTATAATTGCGAAATCAAATGAATGTTGTAAACTCTACCTGGCAGTTTACTAGTTTTCACCTGAAGTCTTTTACCAATATTTGAGTCTTTCCCCTACCTCCAACATACTACTGCCTTCTTGAACCATAAGAATTCCCTCTTCAACTTCAGATGGCATGACCATACCCTTGGATTTCAAGAACTAGTATCTTTTGACCTTTTGAGTAAGTATTTGCAATAGATCAATATCACACCTCACCACTAAATGCTATTATCTAACATAATATTCTCTGTGATGTGAAGTCTTTTTCTTTTTAGGGCAAATGGGCATAAATTGACATTCTTTGACTGCCTAGCACGTGCCAGATACTAAGTAGATACTCTGTCTTTCATTATCCCTCAAAATAACCCAAGTGGGTCAGGTTTTATTAAGACCACTCTTCACATTAGAAAACCAAGGCTTTGAGAGCTTACGAAATTTGCATTAGGAAGTTTTGGATCCAGAATTAGAACCTAGGTCTGTCTGTCTTCAAAGTTCATGCTTTTTTGACTACATATGGTTGCCTTATGCCTCAAATAGGTGAGATCTTCCCATAAGGTGGTCATTCTAGCATTTTAATAACTAACCCTCCCTTTATGGGTTCGAATTTAGGTCGCTTTTAAATCAAATTCCACTCCAAAATAAATAAAGCAAGGCTTCTTTCACTCTCTGTCAAGCGACAATGAATAAAACAATTGAACAGACACCCATAAACCCATAAACCTCACACAAGACTATTTTTACTATGTTAGAGAATCACTGTCAATCAATTAGCCTTGTCATAGGTTTCTTTTTCAAAAAACTATTTGTACCTTTCGTCTATCATAAAATCACTGAATAATCAAATTATTGCTATCTGTGTGTGTGTATTTTTTAATAAAAGGGGACTATCGTCTAGTTATTAGATATAATTACATTAACATGAATATCCAAAGGGTAGCTATAAGTATACAGGGGAGACATCTCGCTAACCACAACTCATTTACCTGAGAATAAAATTAAGAAAATTCTAATTCAATCTAATATTATAAAAGTTAATAAATTAGATCATCTTTTTGTAGAAGCATCCTATGTCAGATGACTCTGTGTCATTGAGTGCCTACATTCAGCGCCTTGGGTGTAACAGTAGAGTGACAGAATACTATTGTTAACAGTGGAAGGTGAAGCCTGCTCGAATGAAATGCAGCCTGTTCAAGAAAAGTGGTCATGCTAGTGAGTAGCCTTATGGGTATTAAAGAGCAAAAATGCATCTCCAGCTTTGTGTACATGAGAGGGTCCCCTAGGTACCCAAGAAAGCATTCTGAGCTATCTAGCAAGTCAGTCCCTTTAGTGTAAAAGGATGCATTGGATAACAATAATTTGACCAGCTGCCACTAAAATAACCCAATTGCCACTCCTTGCCTTGATTTCAAGTTCACCCAGAAATCTTCTATCTCTCTTTGGCTTCTTCAAAGTTATTTTACTTGTAGGGAGAGCTTGGGCAGTATGACAATGTTTTAGTTTGCCTGACAATTTTTTCTCATCAAAACTTCTTATCTTTTGGACTTAAACTTAAGTCTATAATCATTTAGTCGGCATGGAATTCATTTACTGAGAGAAGGATTATCTCAAAATAGACTAACAAAATTGAGTGTATGAGTTTTGGTCCTTGGCTATAAGGACATTTGAGTACTATCCCAGCACACTGGGACACCCACAAATGGCTACCCCCTGCTCTTGAATTGCTATGGGGCTGGGAGAGGAAGAAGGATAAGGTTTTCTGTGTTTTGTTTGCTTTAGATTATATGCATAAATAAACTGGGAAAATATGTAGTAAGTTACATACATAGTTTGCAATGGGAAAAAACTTTTGCAGAGGTTGTTGTATTTGTTTGTTGGTATCATTCCAAAAACATATCAACGTTCCTTCTTTTTTCCTCTATGCCATTTAAATTTAGAGCATGAACACCTCTGTATGGGAGCACATTTGCAAACACAGTTACGATTGACTTCTCAATGTGACTAGCTGTATGAGGGTTTTTCTAACACTTTTCTGTGGGGTTTTCTTATTGAAAAGTAACAAGTGCTCATTGTGGAAATTTGTGCGGACTTTTGTTTCTGCCTTTAAAATTTTTCTATGATAGAGAATTTTTGTATGAATAGAGTGGAAGGAGTTAGCAAGCAAGTGGTCATCTTTGGAACCAAAATGGCTCAAAGATGCACGTCGACTGCCCACACATCAGCAATCTATCTCCGGGACGGCACTTGAGGATTTTTTTCCTTGGCATTTGGTCCACCTGAATTTGTTGTCATCAGCTTAGGCCCCCTCTAGAATTGCTGACTAATAATGGGTTTTTTTTGGTGTGTGTCATGCAAGAACCCTTCTCATCAATTAAGAGACAGGAGGTCATACTGAACTAATTACTTTGAGAATCAGCAGCTCAAGAAGATGCCAAGATTGAGGAGAAACATCTGTTTTGATGCTGATCTATGAAAAGAACCAGGGGATCCAAAGAAAATCTACTTCCGAGGGGTGATTTTTTTTCTCCTTAGAGCTTTTCTTTCCTTCTCCTCCCTTACTATCCTTTTTGCTTGACACTCTTCGAGCACCAATGTCATTTATCAGACATTACTGACCAGGTCCAATCTGGCAGGCATTTTCTCCAGATAGGGCAGAGACAGAGTAAGAACAGCAGCAAGCCCATCTTAAGGGGCCAAATTCTTTTTCCCAGTGGTCACAATCTGTTGGGATGAATGACTTCCTGCTGCCTAATGCCTCTTGATTATTAGGTAAGATTCCCTCCTTGAGTCAGAGAAATCATGTGATAGTGGTTAACACAGTGACTGGTGCTTAGTACTCAATACATGTTAACTGAATTTGTCAGAAGGCCTATCAAAAACTTCTGCCCATTTTCCTGGCTTCCTGTCGTTTTCAAGATAAAAAGCATATGGAATTTCCTCCATTTTTCTTACATCATAATATAGAAGGCACTTACCCAAACAGGCAAGATTAATTGCAGGAGGCCTTCGCTGAACAAGACTGAGGCCCAAGATACTAGGGTATTTTGCCTGAATAATTGATTTGACTTATCAATTATTTGACCCAAATCTCTGTCAAAAATAAGTGAAGGTATCAATTATAAATTTAAAAAGAAAAGCAGATTTGACCTGAAACTTGCTCTTGATAAAGCAGCGCAAAATGACTTTTGGGAATTCATGGTAAAATAGTTCACTGAGTAGGCATAGTTCGTTTGTTAGAATACTGTTGCTTGTATAGAATGCATTGGATCATTTCTTGCCAAAAATATTCTTTTGCAATTGGGTAGCTACAAACTATGCCTTCTTGGAAGCCCAGATATGTTTTACAGATGATATTGGATACATTTAGCAACCCCCTTTAAAAATGTAGCTAATTAAAAAAAATGTAGCTAATTTCCCTGGTAAAACCTTATTTTCACATATTAAAAACAAGCACATTGGGAAAACATGTGGTAGCTTAAATATACATGCAATGGTTAAAATGAGAAGACAAAACAGGAAAGATCTTCTTTTCTTGTCAAAACTTGTACTTTGCAAATTGGCCTATAAAATCATATAAAAAACCATTGTCTGTATGTATGTACAGTGTGAATCATACATCAAAGAAAAGCAACAAAAATCACAAATGAACAAAGTCTTTTGTTAAACCACCTCAAGGAAGAAGATAAAGCAGTCATTTTTTATGCAGATTCTGCACAATTCCCTCTCTTATTCATTCTCCAAAATTAGAAATTTTGGTCAGCTCTGACTTTATGTACATAGCTGAAATGTCCATCAGGTGACTGATGGAAAGCCAAGGTAGGTTAGTTTGTCAAAGAATTTTGAGTACAGTCATGCATCACTTAACAACAGGGATATGTTCTGAGAAACACGTCATTAGGAGATTTTGTCGTGTGAGCATCATAAGAGTGTTCTTACACAAACCTAGACTATATAGCCTACTGCATATCTAGGCTATATGGTATGGCCTGTTGCTCCTAGGCTACACACCTATACATGTTACTGTACTGAAAATTGTAGGCAACTGTAACACAATGATAAGTATCCGTGTAGCTAAACATATCTAAACACAGAAAAGGTACAGAAAAAATATAGTATTATAGTCTTATGGTACCACTGCTGTATATATGGTCTATTGTTGATCGAAAAGTCATTATATGGCACATGACTATAATTGCTAAGAGCTAGTACTCTGTTAGTTGGAGTATTTGGTTGATTTACTAGCTGCATGACCTCAGGAAGGTGAGCTGTAAAATGGTAAAACAAAACCATCTTCTATGAAGTGAGAATGATGGAAATTCCTACCCGAATGGTCTTTGAGCATTAAATAAATTATTCAAGTAAAGCCCTTAACACAGTGTCTGGCCCATAGCAAGCACATAATAAAAGTTAGCTCTTCAATGGGCACAGTGGCTCATGCCTGTAATCCCAGCACTTTGGAAGGCTGAAGTGGGAGGATCACTTGAGACCAAGAGTTTGGGACTAGCCTGGGCAACACAGCAAGACCCCCATCTCTAAAAAATACTAAAAAATCAGCCAGTTATATGGGCACCTGCCTGTAGTCCCAGCTACTCGGGAGCCTGAGGCAGGAGGATCGCTTGAGCCCAGGAGTTTGAGGTTGCAGTGAGTTATAACGAGGCCACTGCACTCTAGCCCAGGCAACAGAGTGAGACCCTGTCTCAAGAAAAAAAAAATGTTCTTATTATTAGATTTTTCAGGCTCTTTGGTTGTTTGTGGGTTTTCCACCATGGGAAGGGAGGTGGTGAGAAGTCTCAGTATATGCAGGTGGAACTGCTCATTTACAGGCTACAAACCAAGACCAGAGGCAACAGCAGAGGCCTCAGGGTATATGGTGTTTTCTTTACCACTCTGAGGTAATTGGGGGTGGGGGGGTGCAGATAGCATTTCTGAATATTCTGCTGAAAATGTTACTATACCAGTAAAGTCTGCGGCCATTTTCCTTTGTTGACTCAGTGCTGTGTTTTCTATTGCAACACCACCCCCACCCCCACCCCAACCCCAGGCATACTGTTATTATCTTACATGCTTACTGTGCCATTTGGAAGGAAAGGGGGCTCCTCGTGGCAGGAAATAAGGATATTAAGTATGCCACTGAAACAATGGCCCTGATACAGGCCATGGCTGAGCCCAAGCAGATGGCCATCATGCACTATCCTGGTCACCAAGAGGGGAGACATTTATGTTGCAAAAAGAAATCAGGCCACTGGCAGAGCTATACTAAGGAGGGCGCTAAAGGTGATCTGTTCCTTGGGGCCTTAATACCCCAGCTAGATTTAGATCTATACACCCCCTTTAAAATTGAAGACTGGGGCTTTAACACTTGGGATGACACAGCTAAGCAGAGATAGAATTCTCATAGACTCATTCTTCTACCCGAAGCTTTCGTCCGGCCCCTTAGGAGGCATCTACAAGAATGAACACATTATGGGTGTGATGCCTTAATGGATTTGGTGGGACCTCATTTAAGAGGACCCTGCTTGACAAATAACTGAGAGTCACCCTTTATGTACTCAAAACAATCCAAAGACAGAAAAGCTACCTGCTACACAAGGAACCGAACATGTGGGGACCAACCCTTTCTATGATTGGCAAATTAATTTCTTTCAATACTTGCTTGTATTAGTAGATACATTTTTGGGCTGGGTAGAGGATTATCTTACCAGAATGGAGAGACCAGCTGAAGTTACCAGAATCCTTCTAAAGGAACTCATTCCAAGGCATGGGCTCCCTTCCTCCATACAGAGTGATAATGGATCCTCCTTTATGACGGAGGTAACTCAACAAGTAAGCAAAGCTCTCTATCTAAAAGGGAAATTGCATGCATCCTAGAGACCTGAATCTATGGGGAAAAAAATGGAGAAAATGAATCATACTTTAAAGAAAACTATAGCAAAATTGACGCAGGAAACCCATCTGAAGTGGAATAGGGTCTTGTTTTTGCTTGCTCTCCTCCAGATAAGGGTAGCTTCTAGAAGCAGGCTTAAGTTAAGCCCCTTTGAAATAGTTTATGAGAGACCCTTCCTAGCACCCCAGGTAAGTATGGTAATATAACCATAGGCGAAGAGAACAGAGTAAAGCAATGTATCAAATACTAACCACTATACATGAGTTTGTCTCTTGCAGGTCCCAGCCCCAGCTGAAAGCAGAGAAGTGTAAGGGACCCCATGAAGTGCCTCTATCAACCAGCACCTTGTTGAAATTGTCTGGAGTAAAAACCTTGAGTCCATCATACTAGAGCACCCAAGCCCCCAGAGGATGAGCCAGGCTTTAGGCGATCTAAAGTATCTGTTTAAGAAGAAGGAAAAACTAAAATACTGATATTCTTGCTAACCTTTCTTTGATTATTTGTTCTGTCTATAGGATGGAGAGGCAACTGCTTAGGGAGGATTTCCCAAACTATCATCTCTTCTGTTGATTTGTCTCGATTCTGGGTTTACCATCCTGAATCTCGTTCCGTACAAGTATTCCTGTATATAATTTAATTTGCAGCAGCCAGTCTCTCAGATCACCTACAGGGCGTGACTAACAGCTCCGTACTCAGAGGTCCCATGTCTCTGTCTTGCCCAGCGCCGTATCAGACGTTCTGTGCAAGGTGACAGTGAGGACCCTCAGTCCTACTGGTGTCTTAGACACCAAGCAGGGTAAAGTCTCTCTTATCAGGTATCCTCCCTTTCACCTTGCCAATCCTTGCAGTTGTAGTTGTTGCTTATGCCCTTTCTCACCTGGTAATCCGTTGTGTTTTTGTGCAAACCAGGAGGAGAAATGGCATAAGTAAGTACAAACCTTCCATCTAAAACATCGCCCCAATTCAGCAGGAAGTAGCTCAATGACTATTCGTCCCTCCTCCCTTAGATGTGGAAGAGAGAAATTGACAGTGGGGAATACGTAACAGAAGCAGAGGCCTGAAAAAGGGCAAAATGTTTTACAAGTTGTCTCTTTAAAATCCTCACCCTTTTTGAGGAATTAAAACCTGCATTCCTGCCTGAGGCCTGTAATCAGCTGGGCAGAGGAGTGTTCTTAGTTCTTTGTTCTAAACCACAGGAGATGGTTCTATGGAATTGTCTATTCCAGGCAAGGGTCATGGGATCATCTTCACTGGCGGTAAGGCCCACCAGGACCACCAACCACAGTTCAACAGCAACAGCCTGAAGCTGAAAACCCCTTCTGAAAGCTCTGTATTTCTCCTTAAAGGGAGGACTATGGGTAAGACTATGGCTTCTCCTCAAACTGCCTGTCCTTGTTCTTTGTTCAGCTGCTGGGACAAGAACCGAACTTTTGGTAACATTATGTGTAAATCAGGAACTGACTGAGCCCACCTAAGTACAGACCTAACCTAAACAGACACTCTCTAGAGGGAAACTTCCAGAAGATGTGCTCTTCAGAGAAGCTTGGGAGCCAGTGAGCTGGATTGGCAGGGCTGCTTATGACCTGAGACTGCTCCATCCCTCCCTTACCGCCTCCCAGCAATACATCTCCCCACCTTCCCACCTGAGCTTCTGAGTCACATTCCCTATAGTGAGAATCACACCTCAAGCCTTGTTCCCAAAGAGGGTTAGAAAAAGGCATGGTGAATGAAAGTCCTTTCCAGTACTGGCTATTTGTGGTAAAATAAGCAAAACCATCAGCATGGTAATCACATGTGAACAATGAAAAGTTAATAAATTTTGTGTAGGTGGAAAGTCCACTAGCTCCTTCCTTGGGGGGAAATGAGTTTTTATATCAGCTGATGTAACACAGCACACTTTGATCCAGATAAAGCAGGTAAGAGTTACCTCACACCACCCACAGAGACTGTAGCAATTTCAGGAACACCCACACAGCAAATCATTGTTTCTTTTTCTACATAGAAAGCCATGGTTGGGGGGGGGATGGGGTGAAAGGAAAGAGAGAAAGGGAGAAGGCGGGAGAAGGGAAGGGGGCAAAGAGAAAGACAGAGATGGGGGAGAGAGAGAAAAAAAAGAAGAATAGAGAAAGACAGATAGAGAGAGGGAGAGAGATGGAGGAAGAGAGAGACAGAGAGAATGAGAGAGAGCAAGAGGAGAGAAGAGGGAGAGAGAGAGAGAGATGGAGGTGGATGGGGGATGGGGGAGGGAGTGAGAGATGCAGAGAGAGAAGAAAAATGAATAGCATTTCTTTTTTTTTTTTTTTTGAGACGGAGTCTCAACTCTGTTGCCTGCGCTAGAGTGCGGTGGCATCAGTCTGGCTCACAGAAACCTCAAACTCCTGGGCTCAAGCAATCCTTCTGCCTCAGCTTCCCGAGTAGCTGGGACTACAGGCATGCGCCACCATGCCTGGCTATTTTTTTCTATATATTTTTAGTTGTCCAATTAATTTCTTTCTATTTTTAGTAGAGACGGGGTCTCGCTCTTGCTCAGGCTGGTTTCGAACTCCT